>VYZP01209278.1:63446-185987 GCA_013400635.1 Hypocryptadius cinnamomeus | reverse complement strand
GGGGGGAGTAAAAAAAAAAATCTTATAGACTTGTGTTTGTGAGGTGTAGTGCTCTTGCCAGGTTCAGTGTTGAAGATCCTGGAGGCCCACCTTATCTACCTCATCTTGATTTTGGAGAGTGAGCGACTTGCAGGCAGACTACCCTTTGGATCTGCCTCTTCCCATCCTTTCCTGTGGCAGGCTGGGCTCTCTGGGAGGCCAACTCACAATACCTGCTCTTCAAGTTCAGTGGATGCTTCAGCTGGGTGTTGATATGTTGCCTGAGAGATTACCCTCCTTCTGAATTTGTTTTCCAAACCTCTTCCATTGATGAATCACGTGCGGCCAGTTTTTATTATATGTGTGAAGGCATGTGATTAAGGAGCCCTGTTTTGGTCTCTCTGCTCCTGAACGGATTTATTTTTTGTAATGCAGAGAAGGGGAGTAAATAACACCTGCCCTGTTGTTGGGAAGGATGTCAGCACAGCCCTTTTCTGGGGAAGGTGTGTGAGATGGTTCACTGGGGCCCCTCCTTGTGGGAAACCAGTCCCTGGCAGCTCCCTTTGAAGTCACGTGGAACAGCAGGATCCCAGCAAGTTCAGGCATGGGGCACCATGTGAGTGGTTTGGGTTAGGAGTGGAGTTCCTAACTCCCAGCACACTGTCCTGGCAAAGGCCTGTGCCTCACAGTGGAAGTGTAATGAAGCCATGGCTGAACTCACCGTCCTTACCTGCCCGTTTCCAGCTCTCCTGCCAAAATCCTCCAGCGCTTGTTCTCCCTGGTTCGGCTGGGAAGTTCAGCAGAAGTTAAAGTGTGTGCTTAGCTCTGGGCCAAAATCCTGTGCTGTCCTCACAGGTACAGCTGAGCTCCAGCAGTTGATCTTTTCCACCCCTTGTGCTGTGGACAAACGTGCTGCCTTCATTTCCTTCAGGGTGACTGAAGGATTTACTACACTGATAATCACACTTTCCTCTCCCAGTGAGCTAAAACTTGGCCAAGTTACCTCTAAACAAGCCAGAAAGTCTGTGTTTTTCTCCCTGGTTCTTCCCTGGGGGACTAGGCTGAGGATGAAAGTGCTGGAGAGGGGGTAAGATGATGATTGTTTACAGGTCTACCTGCCAGTGGTATGATGCTGCACACCACCAGTTTAGTTTGATTTATTCTGAGATCACTGCACCTCACAGCATTCACAGTATCAGGCATGCATAGAATTTCATACTTCTCCTTTCCTCCCAATACAACAGGACTTTCCTTTGGCTTTGATCCTAAACCTTCCAGGCATAAGCTTGTGATTCCCTAAAATAAGTTATCCCGTGCCAGATCTTTGGCATTAGGAAACTTTGTACATATTACTCTTTGATGATTGTGTCAAATACATATGGATGGTTACATTCCTGTATCACTTCTCTTATACTGTGGTGTAGGAGTTCCCCCTGAGCATCACCTGTGCTGCCTTCAGGCTGTTGAGCTTCTCTGAGCCTCTCCTGCTTTCTTTAAGAAAGAATATCAGCTGCTTTGTTGATCCAAACTGATTTCATGATCTACTTTAGACTTCATTAACTCTGTCAAGATTAATACTGTGACACCCTTTTTCTCTGTAAAAATGTAGGGGTTTTGCCTTTAATGTCAATGCTGGGAAATGAAAAACAGAGAAGAAGTGAGGAGCACAACTTGGCGTCTGCGTGGTGCTTGTGTTCCACCCACGCTGCTGTTGGGAGGCTGGATCCCGAGGGTGTTTGCTGGTGCTGGGCGGTACTGGCATCACTGGAGCTGTGCCAGCATGGAGTCAGGGCTTGGGCTGCCAGCCCAGGTCGGGTTATCCCTTCCATGGCTGGAGGGCCAGTCCTTTGGCAACTGCTCCCTTTTGAAGTGCTCAGGTCTTATGAAGTAACAGAACACGGTGAGAAGCCCTCTCTGACTGTGAAAGTAGGTGCTGGTGCTGGAAGTGCTTTGGTGACTGGAAAGGTTGAAGTAAGGCTTGTATCAGGAGTTCCTCCTTTTGGGGACACAGTGGGGTGCCAGACTCCTGATCTGTGGGTCTCTGGTTTCAGCTGGTTCTGGGCAATTTCTGTGTGCCCAGCTCTGGCTGCAGTTGCTGGGTCAGGAGAGTTTCCCACAGCGTGTGCTACAGCTGTGGCTGTACTGCAAGTGTGAGCGGTGCTGTGGGTGTGAAGGTGGTGCTGAAGGTGTGAAGCAGGGGCAGGAGCATGAGTGGCTATGCTGTAGAGCTGCCTGAGGTCACCTGTAGGGCCTGAGCAGGGTGCTGGCTGTTCACACCCAGCTCAGTGCATGGGGCTGGACCAGCACCGTGGGTCCAGCAAGTGTGAGCAGCTCAGAGGCATCAGCTGCTGCCAGCGTGAGGCCACTCTGGAGGGTGGCCATGGCTCAGGGTGTCCCCATGATGGTGGGAAGCAGGTCCTGTCAGGCAGGTGCTGCTCTCGGGGAGCTGCTGATGTTTCTCAGGCCAGCTCAGCTCTGTGGTCAGACATTTTCCTTTCAGGTTTTTAGGTCAGGTGTTATTTTCTGTTTCAGGAACGTTTCACATGTGTGAGAGTTTTCTCAGGTACTGAGTTGGCTGCTACTTAGCTGGTCAAATTCATCCTTACAGGAGATCACAGCAAGTCCAAAAGCCAGACGTTTTTCTGTGGTCTGTTATTGTTTCATTTCATTTCATGGTATCTTTTTTTGTTCTGTTGCTATCAATTTAGCACTAGAGAAACCCTTAAGACTGTGTGGTTTAAATCCCTGTCTAAGACAAGAATTCCCCATTGGTCCTGCATCCATCAGTGCTGGTGTGCCAAAGTTTCAGCAGCTCCTGGCATGCTGGGGCTTCAGCCTCATTTGGAGCCTTTCAGCTGTAATTTTTAATTAGATCCCCCTTAGATGTTCTGTAAGATATTGAGTGTAGCTCAGGTCCTTTTGGTTGAGTGCTCTTGGACTGTGGTACAACATGAGCACAGCTGCTTAGTAGGTGTATGGGATTTGACTGGTCTTTCATCTTGGAGTCTGGAGGGGAGAGAGATTGTTTTATAACCCTCATAAATCTCCTGCTATTGCTTTCTGAATTAGTTTGTTTCTGTTTTGTGAGACTGCTACAGGCAGAGGACTGTGCTGTGCTGGGGGCAGAGGAATCCTCTTTGCAGAGATGGAGAAGGTGTGTCAGGACTCTGGGCCAGTTTTTGTCTGTGCCTGTGTCAGAGGTGGGTGATGCTTTTGTTGCATCTCCTGGCCTCATCCCAGATGCTTCAGTCCTGACAATCCTTTGCTTTTAAGACTGAATGAGGCGTGCAGGATTTATTCCACATCCCACAAGAGATACTGTGTGTCAGAAGAAGGGAGAAAGGATTCTGTTTGTCAGTGTGGAAGCAGGAATCTAACATGTCCTGTATGGAGACTGGCAGGAAAATGATAAGCACTGAAGAATGATTTTGGAAACCTAAGTAAGTAAGGATTTTTCCATAAAGCCTGAATTCTTGGTGTCTTGTAAATCAATTTATGTGATTATATATTATTATATATTTTGGAAAGAATCATCTCTCCAGGGAACTGAAATTCAGGCAAAAATGATGCGTGATATTGCTGGTGTTGGAATCTATTTGGGAAATGTCTTCAATATTAATGGAGAGAGAGGGTTGTTCAAACACAGCTTCCTAAAACCAGTATAATATGCAGTGCAAACAAGCACAGAAATTAATATTGAGTCAAGACTAAATATTTGCTTTAAAATTTCCCTGTGAGACTGATTTTATTTTATTTATTTTTTTTTAAATTTTTTTTTTAGTGGAGAACATAGTGTCCATAAAATGAGCATTTTGGTAGGATTTTCCCAAGCAGTTGTAGCATCCCTGTTTTGTGTCCCACTGATAGGAGTGTGTACGTGGCACCTTACACCATAGCTGGAATCATGTGAATGAGATGTTTGCTCATTCTTTTTCCTGAAAATATTCCTTCTGTCCATCCTAAAAAATCCCCAGCAGTTTAAGTAACAATTTCTCTACTTCTGCAACAAATTGTGGGCTAGGGAAATGTATGGCTGTCTGTGCTTCCCCTTCACTTACCCCAGAAGGCTGTTTTTTTCTGGGCTGTGTCAGCATTTTGTACCTTAACCCTGCAGAGTCAGCCCAGCTCAGACACCTCCTCCCACCTACAGCTGTGCAGGTGCTTTCCTTCCATTTGTAGCTTGGCTGTTTGGCTTCTCTTTAGGGTTCACCTTTCTGTTTTTTCAGTATCTTAATATTATTGCCTGTTAGGTTCGTGGCAGCAGCGTTTTTTGGAAACCAGGAGCAAATGCCTGGGTCAGGGATAGGTCCATGGCCCTGGCTTGGGGAGCTCAGGTTGATGTTGAAGGTTTATTTCAGTGATGTGCTGGGTGTTTACACTGGAGAGGAATCAAAGAGCTCACAGAGTACAGGAGGCAGCCTGAGCTCATCATCCTGTGGTTGTACAGGAAGAGCAGGGAGGGTTTGGATGAGGAATTCCCCCAGAGAGCTCCATTTTCAAAATTCCTGTTCTGTGCAGGTGATCCATACCCATGAGGTGTGAAGCTCCTCTTTGCTAATTTCAACCTTGAAATTTGTGGTAAATTCAGGGCGTGCCTTGTTGCTTCTTTCTTTGTTTTTTGGTTTTTTTTTAACTGAGATGTCTGTGTGACATCCTGACTCATACATCAGGAATCCTTAGCTGGCAAATAAAAAAAAAAAAAAACAAACCAACTCCAAGAGCAAGACCTTTATTAAAAATGTATCTCAAAATGAAAAATCTGCTCACCAAAAAATAAATGCTTTCTTTCAAGGACAGGCTGACTGACACTGGGATTGAATCTCTGATCCCTAAAATTATGTTCTGTATCTCTATCTAATTTAGATTAAACAACAAGAAGTCCTTAGGTAACAGCACCAATAGTTTTCTATTTCCTATGGTTTAAGGCCAAAAGGTTATTTATGTAAGAAAGCAGCATTTGCCTCAGCGATGATGGTATTTTGAGAGACTGAAACAATTTCACTGAGATAAAATATAATAGAGAGGAAATATCCATATAATTCTTGAAACAGCTGCACATTGATCTTTTCGGAGAATTCAGTGTTAGTCCTGCTTCATTTATCTCACAAATTGGAACACTATTAACTGTATTTTATTCTTTCTGTTTCCTCAAGCAAGGCTGAGATTGTTCAGCACTTCCAGGAAAAAGGAGGACTCAAATTCCTTATTTTTGATGGAGCCCTGAATGCTGAACAATTTGGGCACCAGATGTTTGATTTTATTTTTTCTTTTCAATTAAGGTGTGCATGAGAATATATACACCTTCAAATATTATCAAATTTCTGCTTCAAAGAGACCAATCTTCTAACATTTCCTTTCCTTTTTTTCAGGTGGATTTGGAGCCAGAAGGCAAAGTGTTTGTTGTCATAACTCTTACTGGAAACTTCACAGAAGGTAAGGGGGTTACTCTGGCTTGTTTCCATTCAGAGCTGGACTCTGGTCTGTGTCCCTGCCATCAGCTCCAGAGCAGTGCAGACATTTGGATTCTTCAGGGGCCACATGCTGTGGTGTGCCTGAGGTTTTCTGAGTGATGGGGGAAATCTGGAAGGGGCTGTTGGTGGCAGCTGGAGCTGTGTGTGCCCTCTGCTCTATCTCAGACCCGGGGAGCTCGCTGGTTGTGCTCTCTCTGGTTTATTTCCCTGAAGCTGTCCTTCAGACAGGTTGTTTTTGTCACTCGTGCTTTTCACCTGGCTGCCTCTTGAAGGGGAAGCTGAGGAGAAAGCAGAGCATGTTTAAAATGGAGATGTTTAAAACATTTGGATGATTTTTGTTCCATAATGATTCACATCTACTTCCCGACCATTTCTGTTTCCTGGGTTCACTTTGCACAGGAAGCTTGCAAGTTTTTAGTGTGACAGCTGCCCCCAAAAAGTATCTGGGCAGCCTTTTTTTTGGTAACTACATTTTATAGGGTGATGGTTTTGATGTGCCTGTTGTTTATTGTGATACCAGTTATGAGTGTGGCTGTGAGCTGTGCTGTAGCAACCCAGGAAATCTCTGTATTTGTAACCAGAGAACAGGGAGAGTGCCAAGGTGTGCTGGGGAGCCTGGAGGAATTTCTTGCAGGGATGAAAAGGATGTTAGAAATTGACTTTAATTTCCTATGACAGAGCCAGGGATGGAAAGAGAAGAAACTGGAAGGCTTTTATTGACTTAAATCACAGTTTGTATCCACATGCAGGAGTGCCATGCTTGACCATTTAAAGCAGGGTTGAGCAGGGATGGTGGGCATGAGCATAAATCCAGAGTGTATTTCAGACCTGTGCTGGTGGCTGAGCATGTTGCTGACAAGGTCTCAGAGATGAGAAATGCAGAACCCAGATGTTTGTACAGCTACTGCTTTCCAAGGGAAATGGGAAATGTTGGAAATAATTTACTTCTCTTTCCTCTGTTTTTCTTGAGGATGTGTAGACTTACAGAACAGGAACATCAAAGGTGGCTCTTGGGTTTTTTCTTGTCTAGTTGTTCCCATGTGTGGTCACATTGGAAAAGTCTTAACCCAGGGCAAGCCTGATTGCAGATACTGACTTTTCCCAGTCATTGGGTAAAGGAGGTATTCATGAAGAAGGGGTTTCCCTCTGATACACAGAGAGGTCTTGTTCATAATATCATATTTAATTCTGCTTTTGTCTCTTTTGCTGGAAGTGTGGAGGCTCTGAATGGTATTTGAAATTTTAAGGGTTTTTTTGAAAAAAGTCTAAGAATAATTCACGACTTGAAAGCTCAAAAAGTGGCTTCCCACTTGTTCCCCTGATCTGGAGGGCAGCCAGTGCCACATCATCCCTGCTCCCTATGACTTCTTATGCTGAGCTAGTTGTTTTGTTTATAGAAATAGCCAAATTTACAGGGTTTCAGGCACCGTTGTCTTCCTCCAGTAAAGTAAAAGTCCAAAAAGAGGGCAAAGAGAGGGAGGAAGTAGGGGGGATAAGAAGAAAAATTAGCAAAACCCAAAACCCCCCCAACAAAACAATCGAGACTAGGGTTTTAGGCCCACCTGAGACTGCCTTATTTTGTTTGTCCTATTTTGTTTATCCTGTTTTGCTTACTCGTAACTGGCAGTCCTGGTGGTGCTTGGACTTCACCTTTAGGAGTGGTGTTTTTTGGTTTGATCCAAAGTTTTTCTGACCAAAACCTTAATTTGGTTCTGCTCACCTACAGCAGGGATGGGGGAGCAGGGTGTGACTCCTGTGAGTCTGACAGAGGCATTTGAGATCTGGCAGGATGTGAGGGCAGTATAGCAAACATGCAGCTGCAAAGGGGTCAGTTCTTTGCAGGTTCCCATATGGCTCTTCTGTCCATCACTGCTACCCTGCTGTTTTAAAGCAGGGAGTTCTGCCTGTTTGATGTGTTAAAAATACATGTAGTTTTTCAGAAAAGGAAAGGAACAGAGCAATAGGAAGTGAGGGAGGCCTAGAGAAATTATACCTGCCTCTCTTTATTTTCTCTGCTTGGATATACTTGCTGTGCTAAGCTGTATTTGATTATATTAACTACCCTCATTCAGCTGACATTTCCTGTGTAAAGCAACCAGTGCAAAATTAAAATGAAAATCTCCTTACCTTGGGAGGAGATTACCTCTCTCAGAAATCACAGAATACTCTGGATTGGAAGGGACCTGCAAGGATCAGCAAAGTCCAACTCCTGAAGTCCCCAAGGGTGACACATCCCTGGTGGCCCTGGCACCCAGCTGGGGTGGGGGAAGCACACTCTTCCTCAGCCATCTCCCTCACTGACCCAGGAGCTGTTTCAGTCCAGGCTGTTTTACAGAGAAGAGGAGGACTGACTTCTGCCTGCCATGCTTCAGGCATTGCTTAGGGATTGATTTCTTGCCTCTTCTCAAATTAGTTTATTTACTCTTTCTAGGTTTTCTTTATTTCACCCTTTTAGGATTTTTTTTTTCAAGTCATCAAATTTTTTTCCAAGTCATACGATTCCTTTTGAAAACTTTCTTATTGTTTTTACTCTGGATATAAATACAATTTCCCCCCCACAAGGGTGTCTTACCTCTGTCTCTGTCTGCTTGTTTCTGCTCTCTTAATAGTGCATGTGCCTTCTCTGAGGTGTGTTTTTGCAGTGGATGTGCCATCAGTGGATGTGAGGCATGTTGTCAGCTGAGGAGCTGGGAACAGGAGCAGGGTGCAGTGTGTGGGACCCCACCAAGCTCTGCCCAGCCCTGGAGACTGCAGGAGCTGTGGTTTAGCAGAACCCAGAGAGTCCTGTTTCCCTCCCTCCCTGTGATCCATGTATGTGCCAGGATCTCTGAGATAATCCACAGGATCTCTGAGATAATCCACAAGATCTCAACTTTTGCAGGCCCTCTTTAAAGGGAGGAAATCTGCTTTATTGCTCTCTTGCACGCATAGGGCTCTTGAGGTGCCCCAGAGGGTGTTGCTCAGCTGGTGACATGAATTCAGACCTGCTCTCCAGTGCTTGTTGCTTTTTCCCACTGAATACTGGTTTCAGCTGTGAAAGACCAAACCCTGAATTAGCTGTTCTTGGGCAGGATATGATTGATTTGAAATCAATTTGAAATTTGATATGATTGATTTTGAAACCTTGCAGTGAGTGTGGGTGAACCCCTGCTATGGTTTGTGCCTCTGGACCCCGGTGAGAAGTCAGAAGAGATTCCCAGGAGCTGGTAATGGTGCTTGGGCCAGGCTGTTTGGCTGCAGCAAGGTCAGGCTGGATGCTGAGAGGCCCCAGGTGTGTGCCTGGATGCCTGGATGGGTTGAGCCTCTCCCCTTGCAACCCTGGAGTCCCAGAGCCAGCCCAGTCCCCTCGCAGCTTTGCCTGCAAGGTGTGCTGCATGCCCTCAGTTTGCCACCTCTCTTTCTGTTTGCTCTATTTCATTCTGAGCAGAGCTAATTAAATTAATACAAATGAAGTATTTGACTGAATTAATGAATGAAGCAAGCCCTGTAGAAAACAGAGTGTTTCTATTTTAGTGCTTTGAACTCTTGCAATTTGCCTTTTTAAATTTTTTTTTCCATGTTGTCACTCAAAGTGATAATTCTGGCTTGAAGTTCAGTTTTAATTTCATTGTTCTAAAATAAGTAATGGTTGTTTTTTTCTTTCAGTGTCAGTAAAGACAATGACAAATTTGAGTTCTGGGCAAGAAATAGAATGACAAGAATATTGAAAAGCCAAGTGAGTCGGTAGAGCGGATATAGCACCTATTACTAAATATTTCATGTTGGTAGGGTTTGCAGCAGCAAGGAATCATAGAATCATATGGGAAGGGACCTTTAGGATCATCTAGTTCCATCCCCCCAAGGGGGAAGCTGAACCTGCTTACCTCCAGGTAATCTAAGAAGCAGGTTCAGGAAGCCCAAACCTGCTTCTGGACCAGGAAATGCTTCTTTGTTTTGCAGCTGGCACATTCAAATGGTTTGTCCTCAAACACAGAGGTCTTGGTCTTTTGCTGTCATTTTTCTTAAAACACATTTTTCTAACACAAAATTTTTTTAAAGAAATAATGTTTTCTCTGACAGGTACCACTGAAGATCTGCAGCCTTAAAATGTCAAGTGGAACATAAATATTGTGCTGACAAGATCCTTGCTCTGCACTATAATGTAGCTCCTCAGCGCCATAAAATTTCTATTGACAGATCTGTTATCAGGTTCTTGCACAACAAGTAGGAAAAAGAGTTTTACCAATCATCTGTAAACTGCAATAATGACTGCTTTCAGCCCATTTTTTATAGATAACGGAATAAATATTGGAAACTAGGAACCAGGAATAAAAAAATGCCCAGTTCTCATCCCCTGTGTTTTGGTCTTCTCTTTTGGTTTACTGGCTCTAGCAGAGTTTTAAAGCTTGTAGTAGACACCACCTAGAAAACCTGCTGGTCCAAACAGAACGTATCAGTGCAGAATAAGATAAAGAAAGTTCTGCTGTCCTTGGTTCACAGTCTAAGGACATGGAAGTCTTTAATGTCTAGCCCAGTATTACGTGGCAGAGACCAGCAGGAAACATGCATTTCTACACTCTTGTGTTTTTTTTCCAGTACCTACACGTTTTTTCAGTGCTTTACACTTGTCACACCTGTGTGCTGTGGGCGAGGGATTTCCAGATCCACTCCATGTTGGTTCAGCTCTGCATTTTCAGATGCAGATAGGTCAAGACACTGTTGAGTCCCATGGAGGAGAATATACACCCTAAGTGTGCCCTGAGAAGACTGAGCCCTTGCAGGGACCAGGAATGTAGTCCACAAACGCTGTGCATCTCTCTGTGGCAGGCAGGTGAACTTCAGTGGATCCCTAGCCTTGCTGAAAGATGTCAGTCAGGTTAAAAAATAAAATGCCACGTTAAAAAGTTTACAGAAGCTGATCTTGAAGTCCTGAGCAGGTATTGTTCTCCTGGAGGTGACACTCTGCACACCCCAGCAGAGATTTATCAGCCAAGCCAGGTGAGCAAGAGCAGCTCTGTCCTTGTCCTGAAGTCTCCATGAGTTTCTTTTTTTTGTATTTCAAAGTGAAACTTTCAAAATGTGCACGTTACATTTCACGTGTAAATATTGCTGAGAGAACCAAGTATTCTTGCACCCTGGAACCCTGATATCTCACATATGTTTCTCTGCCATTAAAAAAGAGAAAACAAAACAAAGCAAGTTTGTTAAATTCTGAATTTTCATAGGGAAAAAATATTTCAAGAGGCAAGTAAACAAACAAAGCTGTTTATTCCTGGTAGCAGGAAGAGCCAGACCCTGGGAAATGAATTGATTTCCTTGGTGTTTATGGAGGGATTGTAATGCAGAGGCAGGAGGAGAACAGCACCCCAGACTGCCACATATCCACAAGACTACTTTTATTTCTCAGAAAATGATCCATGTCAGCCCCACAGCTATTGCAGTGTGTCTAAGGCCAAGAGGTTTTTGTCAGTAATTTGTGACTTGCCAATATCTGCCAACTGCAGAGATACCCAGGCACTGTAAAAATGCCACAAACAGCAATATCAGGGTTAACTTCACTTCCTCAGTGGGCTGTGTTTTGTCTGGGCTCTGAAACCTAGAGATAAATATGCAAGCTTGCAATCAGTGGGATTTCAGTGTTCCTGGCTGTAATGAGGAACAGAGGTTTCTTTGCTTTATTTTCATGTGATTCCTGGAAGAGGTGATGGTAGTTCCCCGGGGAGGTGAAATCTCCTTGGCCTTGGAGGACAGGGCTGTGCTGGAGCTGGTGTTTGTGCTGCAGTGGGGCAGGATGGGGAGTGTGGGATGGAAGGAGAGGAACATGAAGCTATAGGAGGTAAATGCTGGGATCCAGGGATGATGGCACAGCCCTGAGTGCTGCACCCTGATGTTTCATGACCATCCCTCTCTGGACCCAGTGTGGTTGAAGGCACCTGGATGATACCCTGGACTGGGATGAAGGGGATGCCCTGACAGTAGCACACCTCAGACTGTGCCTGAAATTCTCTAGACCACAGTTTGTGAAGTGCCTGACTGATGGAATAGGTAAATGGCTGTCCAGAAGCCTCAGTGCTTTACCGGGGGTTTCTGTGCCAGAAACTACAGGGGAAAAATACCAAAAAAGCCATACTGTTCATTTTTTCATCCATATCTCTCTCTCTGTATATATATATGTACACACACACATACATATATATATATATACACACAGACATATATATACATATAACTTCAGCTCCACCAACTATTAAATTAGTATCCAGTTTAATATCTGTATCCTATTTAATATCTGAGTCTCTCAATTCTGGCTGCTGGAGGAGAGTCCTGATTTAGGTGGTACCACTCCAGTCCAGAGGAAAAACCCACAAGGGTTTTCCTTGTGTCTGGGTGCCTGTCCAGCATCCAGAAGTCCTTGTCCCCTGAAGGTAACAAAAGCTGTTGTGCTGCAGTGTTTAATTACCTCAGTTTACCTGGGAGGTTATTATTATTATTACAATTCAGGCATTGTTAGTGCTCATGGGGAGACCCAAGGGTCCCTCTGGCTCCACAGACATCAGGAGGATCAGCAGCATCAGTCTGCTGCTTGGTGAGGGTGTTGTGCAGTTTAGTCCTGCACCTCACTGGAGGGGGACAACATGTCCCAAATAACCAAGAGAGAACTGGGTCTTCAGCATTAGGTGAGCTGGCATGGAGCTGTAGGAAGCAGAGCTCATCTTCTGGTGGTGCTATAGGAGGTGAATACTCACCCTTGCAATTTATACACCTCTGTTTTAGGTTGTTCCAGACCATGCCTAGCAGAAAATAATGAGTTTCCTGTTCTTCAGTGCCAGCTGTTTTTGTTTCCTGGAGTGCTTCAGCGGCAATGATTTTGTTTTCTGGAATGAAATGCTGAATCAAAACAGAGCTTTGAGCAAAGAGATCCTGACGTTGTTTGGCCAGGGTGACCTCAAGCTTGGCAGAGGCAAGAGAGGGAGGGATGAAAGCTTCTGCTGTCCCTGTCTGCTGTCTTTGGGGAAAATTTACTCATTTGTGATGTGGGATAAACTGCATGCCATCAGCATGGCTTGGGGTGCTGTGGACATCACCTGCACTGAGCCACCCCAGTGGCTGCTGCTCCTGGCACTGCCAGCACTGCTGGTGGTTGCAGATGAGGGAATGAGACACTTTCATAATTGAGGGTAAATCTGTCTGTCTGAAAAGGATGCTCTTGGGTTTCCCTGGGGCTGCCTTGAGTGAGGCCAGTTCTGCACCAGCTGTCTGGACTGGGAAATTGTAGCAGGGCTGTGGTTGGTTTTTGGGCCAGAATTCTCCCTGCCTGAGCTCAGCCCTGCCCTGGGTGCTGTAATGAGGCAGGAGGGGGAGCCCCAGCAGTGATGCAGAGGAGGAAGGAAGGCAGGAGGTCTGGCTGAGCAGGTGTCCTGCTCTCCTTGCCCCATCTGCTGAGACAAGGGACAAGGACAGTGAATGGTGGAAACACTGGGAAAAGTTGCTTGGAGAAGAAATAGAGCCATAAGGGTGTGGAAGAAGGACAGAGACAAGGAATATGAGGAGAAATAGAAGGAAGGAGGAGACTGATCTGGGGAGTGGTGATGGATGGGTATGGGCAGGAGTAGTCAGAAAGAAGCAGCTTAAAAGAAGCCCAAAATGTTAAAGGAGGTGGGAGGAGGAGAGAATATGGACAGAGGAATTGTAGAGGAGCTGCAGGGGACAGGGAAAGGCTGCAGCAGCAGCATAGCTGTGACCACCAAAGCCAGTTTCTTGCTAGAGCCTGGAACTGTTTTTAATCTCAGAATCTCAGCTCTTTTCTGCCGTCTAGCTGCCAGACTTGTTGAGCATGTGTGTCTGTCACTAGCAGTGATCCACACAGTAAAGCAGAGTCCTTTCCTGGGAAGTGTGTTCTCCTGTGAGTGCTCTCCTCCCTCCCTGGAGCTGTGCTCAAAACCACAGCCTTGCTGCTGAGCCAGGACTGAGGAGTCTGCTGCAATTCCAGCAGATGAACTTGCTTCAAATAATAACTTTCTTTGTTTATAAGATGTAGGAAATTGCCTTAAAGCCAGAAACCTTTTCATTTGAAGGATATCGCTAGAAAATAAAACTCTCAAAAGTCAGGCAATGCTGAATTTTTGTGTCTATAACATGTCCTTCCTGTATGTTCACAGTACAAACTTGCAGATCACACTTGCAAGTCAGCAAGGATAAAGGCAGAAAAATGTTTCTTGTCCAGCCTGCCCAGCTCAGAGTTCTTAGGTGTTGAGTGAGGAATCCTTACTGAGTGGCAGCCTCATTCTAGTCCTGCACCTGTTTTTACTTGCATTGACTCTGGTTCTGTATTTCACTTGTGAATGGGAGGCTAAGTGGGGAAAACAAGCCCTTCAAGGGAAGGTTCCAGTTGCATCCAAAAGGGCTGATGACAACTTGCACGTGAAGGCCATGGCAGAGAAATCCCTGTGTGCCATGATCTGGCTGGAAAATGGCTGTGTGGGAAGGCAGTGCTGGAAGGAAGGCAGGGTGCTGTGTGGGGGGAGAACTGCTTAAACCTGTGTGTGGGCTGTTGTGACCATCAAACCACGGTCTGGCTTTCATCTCCTGTCATTTGAGCCCAAACAAATTCCCTCCTGAAGTGTTCCTTCCCCATTGAAGGACTGGGAAAAAAAGATGAAGCGAGGTACAGGTTTTAGGTGTCTCTCATAAGCTGTTGGGGAAAGTGACTTTCTTCCTGCTCACCCACCTCTGCTTGTTTGTTAATTGAGAGGAGTGAGATGGGAGAGGCCGTGGAGAGGCAGGATATGTATATATGGCTGTTCTTACACCTGCTGGAAAGGGGCACCCGTTTGGGAGAATGAAATTGATGGTGTCACATTATGGAACTGCTGACACCAGACTGCCCAAGCAGTCTGATGGTGAGTCAATATCCCTGGAAGTGTTGAAGAAACAGCTGGACATGGCACTCAGTGCTGTGGTTTTGTTGACAATGTGATGTTTGGTAAAAGGTTGGACTCGATGATCTTGGAGGTCTTTTCCAACCTTTATGATTCTATGAGCCTGAGCCGAGGCAAGCAACACCCTCTCCATGTGGCAGCCAGCATTTTTAAAGCTGTATTTGTTTGGGTTTAGGACATCTGCTTTTGAAATCCCAGAGACATATTTCAGAAGTGGAGAAATATGTATTGCAGGGTGAAAACCACGTTTGGGCGGAGATGGGGAAGGGGAGAGAATCAGCTCTGGCTGTGTTAGCTGCTGGGAAGCTGTTGGGGCCAACTGCATTTCCTGAAGGCCTTGGGAATTCCCTCTGGGAAATCCCAGTAATCCCCTGGCACTGGGAGGGGCAGAGCACTCACAGTTCCTGCCATCTGCAGAAGTTTCGGGGTGGATTGTGTGATCCCCAGCCTGAGCACTGAGCATTTCCTTGCTGCATTGCCAAGGAAATTGGGAATGTGGTGATGAGAAGAGGTGCTGCTTCTTGGCAGAGCTCTTCCCAATAAGCTGGGAATACAAGAGGCTGAATTTATTTTTCTTGACAGATGCTTTGCTGTGGCAGTGTCTTACTCAGCCCATGGTGTGTGGGAACCTGCGTGGGAGAGCGACATGGTAAACAACCTGCTTTTTAAGGCTGTTGAAATTAGAGGACTCATTGGCAAGCTGCCACATGGAAATCTCAAAAGTTCCTGGGTCAGCTGTGGGATCAGAGCTGAGTTTGTTGCTGGACCACTTGGACTTCTCAGGTGTGGGGTGACCAGTCCACCAGGAGAATCCAGGTGTAGCAGGGTGGTGATTCAGGTGTTGATCATCCTGCCCAGTGAGCCCAAGGCCAGTGCACCTCCAGGGGAAAAGCTGAGGCCTCTCACGACAGCAGTTGGAGGCCCCAGTGGCAGAAAAAGGGGAATGTTTAACTTGTCCTGTTGAATTAGCTTTCCCAGGTAATTTGCTCCTGACTAGATTCCAGTTGTGCTTTGGGATACAGTTTGCTTTCTTGTGGAGAAAAGTGCAGAGCCCTTGGTGAGGAAGACTCAAGATTTCATCCTAGGGATGGCTGCTGTGTTGAAGAACGTGGTTACTTATTTGTGGAGATGCTGCAAAACTTTGGGAGCCTCTGGACACAAGCTGCTTGCTATTCCCATCTCAGCTGGCATTTTGTTCATCCTGGTTGCTTTGTGTGTTTTGTCTTTGTGTTCCATAAAGAATGTTCTCCTGCTCCTCCTTCTTTTGAGGTTGATGTTAAACCTGTGTCTCTAGCAAATTCCACTGCCTGGACATAAAAGTGTGAGTTTTCAGCAGATTTAGTTGATTGTCAGACGTTGTGTGGACACCCTTGTTTCAATACCAAAGCAGCCAACTTCTGAAGCTGCCCCCATGCCCCAAAAGGGGGATGTCCCCAGAGCATCCACTTCAAAAATAGCTTTAAGCTGCACTTGGTTAAAGATAGGTTTGACTTGGATCTCATGCTTCCCTGTGTGGGCAGGGCCTCCCAGGAGCGAGTTGTGATCCCTGCTGTGGAAGTACCCACAGCATGCGAGCTGCTGGTGGCTGTGACATGCAGGAGCCCCCAGGCAGCAGGAGCAGGGGGGGTTCAGGATCTCCCTGCCACAAATTCTGCTTTTCTGGAGGATTTTGCACAAGTGATGGGAGCTTTGACTTGTAAATGCTGTCACTCTGTTGCTGCTACTTCTGCTCTGCAGCCAGCGTGGTTTGAGATCTTCTAAATCAGAGGGCTTCTGGCGCATGAATTAATCATGGCAAAGATCAAAGTTGCTTTGTTAGTTTTATTTTCCTGGTTTTAATGAATAATGTATTAAAATGGTTTCCTTCCCTAGTAAATCACATCTCAACGTTTTTCTCTTGAGTTTAGTAAGTGGGAAGGACCAACAGGAGGTTTTGCAATGGAAATTCGCTTGCCTAAGCCCAAGGAAGTAGTAATGATTGTAATTGTGAGGGGAGGAGGGAGAGGAATCAGTTTGTTAAGGCTCTAATGAGCCATGCAGTGAGAAGTGTTTTGGGTTTTGTTGGGGTTTTTTTTGCCTGTTCTTATGTAGGTCAGTGTGACAGGAATGGGTTATGGAGCAGTTGAATGCTGGTAGGTCTGAGATGGCAGGGAGGGGGCTCCATTGTGAGGAGGGAACAGTGGGGCTGAGGTGACTTTTAGATTCTACTTCTGCTGGAAGACCATGTTCAGCTACAGCCAGAGGGAAGCACCTGTCTGGGATACGACCAGACTAATTTATTTTGCTTTTGAAGCTGTGTCTTGCTGGGTAAGGGACAGATACAAGGTGGCATTCTGGTCACAGTGCCAGTCTGGGGCTCTGACGAGCTCAGTTCAGTGCTCAGGTTTCTCTTGCCTCCCGCAAATCCCTCTTCTGATTTTTAAATAAAATCCTTTTCTCCTGGAGTCTCCTCTCTGTGCAAGCTGAGACGGTTCTTTTCCATCATTGCCCAAGCCTGGTCTCTCTGGCAAACAAATATATCCTGAGGTTTTGCAAATGAATGCAAAAACTTGCAGAGATGGAATGGTAAGGTTATTCACTATAGGAATGAGTGGAAAGGCTTTTCCATTGACATTTTTCAGCCTTGTGGAACATACTGTGGTGCTTTGCTTCAGAGCTGTCAACATCTGCAGGCAAATGTCTAAAACCAACTTTTCTTAGGGGAAAAAAAACTTTTCCAAGAGAAATCCTATACTAGCAAATGTGGAAAAGCTGCTCTGTGCACATCTGAAAACCTGTGTGGCAGTTGGGATTAAAACTCTATGCAAAGTAACCTGTATGGTGTTCATAACTGGTTGGGAGACTTGAAGAGGCAGAAAAATACTTGTTTTAGAGGTTCTCAAGCTGCCTTCTTCCTGCTCTCTCATGTTCTCACAGAAGTTATGCAAACAGGTAAAAAGCACCTATTCCTCCCTCAGCCCCAGCACTGGGCTGTACCCTTGGCTTTGCAGCCATCTCCCCTCCTGAGGATGAGGATGCTCCCAGCAGCCACTCACTGGTCACTCCAGCTCTGCAGAGCTGTCCTGCTCTCCCTGGTGCTGCTAGAGCCAAGTCCAAGAGGCTGAAGAAAACTGAGCCCCCCAAAAGTTTGCTCTTCTGTCTTAGCTACTGGTACCACCAGAGCTTTGGCATCACTGTGTAATTCTAGAAGTAAGCCTGTGATGTGCTTTTTGTCATGCTCACCAATATTGTTGTGTGGACCTCACTGATCCTGTTCTCACTGCTGCCACACTGAAACATCATCCTTCAGTCCTGAAATGCTGTTAATCACTGAGAGCTGAGACAAATTTATGTCCTAGATCTGGCAAGAAAACAAGGAAGATGGATCTGCCCTACTTCAGCACTTGGACAAGAAACAGAGGTCTTGCCTCCAGTGCACAGTTCTGTGTGATTTGATGCAGGGATGATTCCATGTTTGCATTGCCAAGACTGCTGATAGTGCTGTTTCATATTCCTGAGTGGGGAAAACTTTTTTTGGATTCAGAGCATCATTGTTCCCTCTTTCAGACAACATTGGCAGGTTGGCATCTTAAAAGATGAGCTGCCCTTAACATGGCTTTTCTGTGAAGTCCTGGAAGACAGCATAGTGCTGCCAGCCCTCCCTGGCTCTTTCTCTGATCTTCACACAAAACTTTATCCAGTGTCAGAGGGCAAAACAGCAGCTGGATCAAACATAAGTTCCAGCCTGTGTTTGATGTGCCACATGTTTGCTTTGCAAGGAGCCTCTCCTGGGACTGGAACCAGAGTGCAGAGTGTGGATTGTGCACAGACTGGCAAAAGCAACAGAAGGATCAACTTCTGCTGGGAGAGAAACCCCATGTAGTCAACATGGTCTTAGTGGAGGTGGCTGTTTTCCACCTGGCTGATTTGTGCATCCAACTGAACTTTTGAGGGGAACTGAAGAAAAGCTTTGTAATTAAAAAAAAATAGGCTTTCACTCTGCAGCACTAATCTTAGGGAAACAGAATAGGATGTTTAAATCTTTTTCTCTTTTCAGGGTCAGGCTGTCAGCTTCTTTAATGGTGTGTTTGTGTTTATAGCATTTTAATTAGCAAAGCTTCCCCGTGGTTTTGACCATCCACAGAATTATGGTGATAAAACTCCTGCATAAAAGATGCAAAAGCTTAGTAAGGGATTTTTGTCATAACTTACATGTTTTCCAGCCAGAGAAATAAACATGTTGGTTTAGCCTCAGTTTATATTCAGTAGATGTGAGGAAGCCCACTGTTAGGTAAATATTGAGAGAACACCTACATACTGATGGCTGGAGGGTGTGGGGGGGCGAATTAATTTACTTGATCTGATTTATGTATTCTTTTCCTAAAACACCCACTACTACTCACTGTTAGGGCATGAGCTAGATGAGCATTTAGCATGATCTGAGATTGTTGTTCAGTGCTGTGGTGCTTGCAAGAGGTGAGGGGTCCCTTAATCTTCTATCTTGATTTTTATACTCCAGTAAAATCAGTGGTTGATCTTTGCTCCATGCTTGTGTGTCACTCAGTGCAAGGGGAGCTTGTCTGCACTGTTCCTAGGGGAGGATAATGTGTATACTTCCCCTGGCACTGATTAAAAAAGGCTTAATTAAATTTTTACTTATTAACATTATTGATTTAAGGCTTTTATATTGCTTTTAAAAATATCTTTACTTCTTTCAAATTAAAATGCCATGGTGTATATGGGAGGGTAAGACTAGGAACTGTCATGTGTGAGGAGATACCTGGCTGACCTTTGCTGTGCTGGAGTTACAGCAGTGGTGATGGCACCATGGTGAGATTTACTTCCAGCAGATGAGACCTGACTCGAGTCAAACAGTTGCAAACACCCCACTTCATCCTGCAGCTCTTCCTCTTGTTTTCCTGCTGTAGTTATACCACCACTGTAAGGATTTGCCTGACATAACCCCCTGGAATACAAACTGGGGCAGGGGGAAAGGAGGGATCTCTGCCCAGGAAGCTCAGGGGGCAGGTGGGGGGTGATAGAGGCTGCTGAGTGGGTGAGGATGTGCTGGCGCTTACATGTGTCCTCAGATGGCTTGGTGGGTTATTTATTCTCCTCTCCCGCTGCGTGTATAATTTCCACTGCCATAAACACATGTTCAGTGTCAGTGCAGAGGAGGAAAGGGGAAGAGGCTTTTTAGTGTTGAACTTTGTAGTTAAGTTTTGCACATAGGCAGGCACAGTGGATACCCCATAGTTACAGATGTCCCAGTTGAACCACGGATGTGGAAACTCCCTTCACTGGGCAATTACTTGTCTGCTTTTATAGCAGTATTTGGACATTTGAACTGTTCATGGTGGTTGTTACTTTACCAGAGGTTAGAGGCTTTTAAAAGTCTGGGTTTCTGTAATGGTCTAGAATGGTTTTTTTTTGTAAAACACTCTCTATGTCCAGAAGGAAAATATGGATCCTCTAGGAAACTGGCCAGAATGCAAAACATGAGCTGGGAAAACATCTCTCATGGCTTTATATCCTCTGACACCAAAGATGGGAGGCATGAGGGGCTGCTGCATTGGCCACCCTGTCACTGAATCACAAACTGGTTCAAGTTGGAAGAGACCTTAAAGATCACCTCATTCCAACCCTCTTCTATGGGCAGGGACAGCTTCCACCATCCCAGGTTGCTGCAAACCCCATCCAGCCTGGCCTGGAACACTGCCAGGGATGGAGCCAGCCACAGCTTCTCTGGGTACCCTGTGCCAGGGCCTCACCACCCTCACAAGGAAGAATTTCTTCCTAATAACTCATCTAAATCTACTCTCTTTCAGTTTGGATGTGCTCCCCCTTGTCCTAGCACTACATACCCTTGCAAACAGTCCCTCTTCAGATTCCTGGTAGGCTCCCTTCAGGTACTGAGAGGCTGCATTAAGGTCACCCCAGAGCCGCCTCTTCTCCAGGCTGAACAATCCCAATTCTCTCAGCCTTTCCATTAGCAGGCTCCAGTGCTGTGTTGGTGGATGATTTCTGCCCACAGCCTCTCACCCAGTGGCACTGGGACCTGCTGAGCAGATGTGATGGGTTTGAGCTGAGGAACTGCCATCCTGGTGGTGGGTTGGAAGGAGGTTTTGGTAGCCATATGTTTCACCATTTCAAAATCACTTGCAGCTTGTTGGAGGAATGAACTAGCCAGCTCCATGGTGTGGTGTGTGGGATGCATGAGCACCCAAGCCCTGAGACAGGGGGATTTATTCTGTGGGATGTGGTTGTACATGTAGATCCGCTGAATCATGTGGTGGATGATCTCCTGCAGCTACACCTGGGCTCAAGGTATGGCTGATGTTGTGCTGGGCTCTCCCTCTCCTTTTCACTTGAGCCAGCACCAGGAAATGAGAAGAAGAGTTCCCAAAAGAGTTGATGGCATGTGGAAGGTAATCCAGGCCTTCCTGAAGCCTGCTTAGTAATGCTCAGGTTTGTTATATTGTAAATTGAGGTGAACATAAGCATGGGTGTGAGGATCACCTGAAAGATGTGCAGTATCAGCAGAACATTAGCAGGGTCTGACAGCCAAGTAGTGGGAGAAAGTGTAAAATTTGAGGAGTGTTTTAAATATGAGTTATCTTTTAGTAAAGAAAATACCCCAACTTGTGGCATGTGCATTAATGACAAGCAGGTCTGCAAGATGGAAGTGTTGTGCTGTGGGATTTTGGTGTCTGGGGAATGGGGGGTGGAAGACAAGTACAGCTCTAGGGAGGAGGCTTCAGGCTGGCCCTGGATATGACCCACCAGTGCAGGCAGCATGGAGACTCTCTCTGTAGCACAGGAAAAAGCAAGTGCCTGTAATTTTTTGGGCTTTGTGAATTGTTTCAAAATTGCAGTCTGTCTGAAGCTGGGCAAACCACAGGGATGCACAGCAGTGTCCCATGGGTGGCTTTGCAGGCTGTCATTGACTGTCCCGTATTCCTGGTGCCAAGGATTGGTTCCCTCTTGCCATGTGTGGTCTGCACTGCATGGGAGAGCACCAAGGAGGTGATTACCCCATGCTGGTTCTTGATGGGAACCATAAAAAACCCAGAAGCTGTAGGAGCTAAATTGAGAACGTGCTCTTTTAAACCCTGCTAAATGCGGGCTTAAAGGGCATCAGCTGTTGGGCTTCTAATGGAGCAGCTGGCATGGAACAGGCTGGTAACTGGATTGCTTCTTTAGGTGATTTACTTAGGTGCTCACCACCCACTCAAGCCCTTTGTTTCCCTTTCCATGCCTCAGAAGCTCTCCTCTCCATGCTGAACACCAATACAGGACACTTTGCCAGTTGAGGTGTTTTGCCCTGATCCAGGAAAAACACTTATGTGTTTGCCTAAACCTAGATCAAAGTGATGATCTCTTGAATTTGAAGTTGGGCACATTCTGTAATACTATAAGGAATTTATTTTTTTTTTAATTCTCACATGACGTTGCAGGAGGCTCAGGCTCAGCAAAGCAACTGTCTCTTCTTAGAGGACCTTTTGATTGACCTCTTGAGGTTCTTCTTGGCCTTGTTTCCTATGGTAGATAACAAGGCAGTTGAACTTGTGCAGTGGTGGTTGAACATTTGAAAAGAATATTAAACCTCCACAAATCAGATCTCACTTCTGGAGATCAAAATGACATCTCATGCGTGGGAAAGAGGCAAATTATCTCCCAGCTGCAGAGTTCCTCTGTCTTGCTGTCATGTGTTTCTGGTTGCCCACTGACAGAGGCAGGATGCTGAACTAGATGGACCAATGTTTTGATTCAGTCTGGTAATTCCTGTGGTCCCCTGAGTCCTGTTGACCTCAGTGGGAATTAAACACATGTTTAAGCACTTCCCTGCAAAGGCAGGCTCTTCTGCCCCAGTCTGTGCCCAGCTGCTTGGAGCTCTGCACTGAAGAAAGCAGGTTTCTGTTAAATGCTTGGATCAGCCTTACCACATCCTTTTTCTTGGTGTGTTGAAACGGGAAAATCCTAATTTATATCATGTGTTTCCATGTAAAAAATAAATGCAAGCTGTCCTAAAGTCAAACCATGCTCCGTGTCACAGTTATGCTATCAGGATCACAGGACGTTTCCTTCTGCCATGGGAGGTTTCCATCAGTGCCTGTGGAAGGGACATGTGCACAAATGGCTGGGAGAACTCAGCAGAAAACCCTTGGGCTTTATGGCTGGCTTTGCTTCTAAACCTGTAGCAAGAGTACCAAGAGGAATACATCCTGTGGCTCATGGCCCCTTGAAGTGGCTGGGCTCAGTACTGACAGGATGGTGTCCCTTATCTTGACTGCTACAAAGAGGACCAGGAAATATGCCTGTGATGTGGGATTCCTACATTTCAGGCCTTGATCATGTTGACAGCTTTTCCTCTATTTCCACCACCCCCCTCTCCCTGATGGTTAATCAGCAAAGCCAGTTGAAAGCAGGGAATTGCTCTGCCCCCTTTTTTGTGGCAAGATAAGTGGGAGGGTGACAGCTGTGTTTGGGTCCTGCTGCCAATCCACAGACCTGTCCCTTCCTGTGGAATTATATCCGTGCAGAGGGTTTGGCAGGAGCTGGCTTTGGTCTTGCATCCAGCCCATGCTCAAAACAAAAGTCCTGAATACAGAACTCCGTTGCACAGTCATCTCTGGCAGACTGGTGTGTTGTCTCCCCCCAAAAAATGCCCTTGTTTTCAGAGCCTTTACTTTGCAAATTAACTAACTTGAAAACTGCAAATTTCATTTCTTTCTTCTGAGGCAAGTGTGCCCCAGATGAGGCTTTGATCTGAGAAGCTCAGCTGAGTCTGACCAGGCCTGTGTGAGGATCCCAGAGACCAACTGGCTGGGATATGCTGGGACAGCTGCTGCCTAAATGGGAATGGCTCTCTTGATCTAGCGCTCAGTTCATGCCCTTTGAGAGACACTTGTTTTGTGTAAATTGAGCTTTGCTAGGAAATTGTTATGTGGCTGAACTAAACTCAGTAAAAAGATTAGATTATATTGATAGATAATTAAATTGTGATACTAAATTGTGCCAGAAGAGTTTGGACTGGGCATGAGGAAGCATTTTTTTAATGAGAGGTGATTCAGATGTGGAAAAAGGCTTCATAGACAGATGGTCAATGCCCACAGCCTGTCATATTTAAGACGTGTTTGAGCAATGCTCTTAAAATACATGAAATTTTGGTCCATTCTGACATGGCCAGACAGTTGGACTAGGTGATTATTGTGAGTCCCTTTTAACTTAAATAGTCTACTCTGTTCTAAAATTAAATTTTATTTTGGGACAATTCAGATTTGAATGCCAGCAGTTCCTAGATCCCTGCTTTCAAGAACTATCAAATATTACCTAACCTTTGGAAAATGAACCCTTTAAAGGAAGCCGAGTGTGGCACATATCAAACAACTAGCCATCATTGAGAAAGTAGCCTATGTTGTTTTTTTTTTTAACCAATGCAGGAAGTCTTGGAAATATGTAAAAATGTTGCAAATGGTGATAAAGAAATGTAGCATGAGAATACCAAAGGTGGATGAACACTGTTCTCAAAGAAAGACACTGCTTTCACTGAGCAAGTGTAGTGGTGGTCAGTCAGTTGCATGTGGTTGTGTTTTCAGTAGTTATTGCCCAAAAAGCTGTGAATTATTATTAGGCAACTCATTAGCCTTTATCTTTTGGTCTATTTACAATTTTTTAATTAATAGCTTACTGGCATGTTTCAATATAGGAGAGGAGTGAGGGGAAGATAGGAAAAGGCAGATATTTCTAGATAAAAAATAAAATTTTGAGCTAAAAGGGACATTGCAATTAAGTTCTGTACCCGCTCCAGACGCCATCCTTGTTCTAGACCACAGTCCCCTGACTTCTAAACCAGGGATGTGATTGTGGCTTTTGAAAGCATTTTATCATAGAATCATAGAATGGCTTGTATTGGAAGGGACCTTAAATATCATCTAATTCCAACCCCTTGCCATGGGCAGAGACACCTTCTACTAGACCATGTTTATCTAAGCCCCATCCATCCTGGTCTGGAACATTTCCAGGGATGGGACAGCCACAGCTCCTGTGGGCAGCCTCTGCCAGGACCTCACCTCCCTCACAGTCATGAATTTCTCAGAACATCCAATATAAACCCGCTGTCTTTCAGTGTGAAGCCATTCCCCCTTGTCCTGTCACTCCATGGCCTTGTCAAAAGTCCCTCTCCAGCTCTCTTGTAGCCCACTTCAGGCACTGGAAGGAGCTCTAAGGTCTCTCCAGAGCCGTCTCTTCTCCAGGCTGAACAGTCCCAGCTCTTCCAGCCTGTCTTCACAGCAGAGGGACTCCAGCCCTGGCATCATCTCCATGGCCACCTCCGGGCTTGCTTCAGCAGGTCCACATCCTCCTTAGGTTGAGGGCCCAAACTGAATGCTGTAGCAAAACCAGAAGCAAGAACTGTGTGTGATGACCTTAATGTTTTGTTGTCCTTTTTTCCTCCTTCTCCCCCTGCCCAGGGACTCTGCAGAGGGACCGGATCTTTAAGAACCTCACTCGGAAGCGGCAGCGGGCCATGCGAAGGCGGGTGCACCAGGTGAACGGGCACAAGTTCATGGCCACCTACCTGCGACAGCCCACCTACTGCTCTCACTGCAGGGAGTTCATCTGGTAAGAGCAGCCCAAACACCCTGGCACAGGGCTCCCCAGGCCTTTGTGTTCTGGGGACAAGGCACCCCCAATCCTGAATGTCACTTAGGACTTTACCCAGGGCCTCTGATGTGATGCCCTTTGGCCATTGGGTTTGGCGGGATACATTTGTGCTGTAGACTGGAGTCTGCTGCAGAGAGGCCAGAGGTAATGTGTATCTTGGATGCTGGAAGCAAACTGGCTTGGTGTGGGGATGTGGCAGTGTCCCTCCCTTGCAACCACAGATGTTATTTCAAGGGAAAAAAAGTAATGAAGCAACCTGAAGAAAGACCCCACTCACTGGAGTGGAGTGTTGAGATTACATTGAAGAAAAAAACAGTTGCTTGAAAGTTTAGAGAAAATTCCTGAGAACAGAAAAGCCATCAGAGAGGTGTGAAGTGATGCACGTGGAGGAGTAGGCAGAGTAAGGAGAAAAACGTAGATATGCCTCAAAAGAACATGGAGTGTGAGAAATAATAACAGGGTGTGGGCTGCTGGGATCAGTGTAATATGTGTGGTGTGTGTTGTAATGAAGTGAGGTATTTGAGAAATGAGAGTGAGGGGGAATATGGGGAATACAGGCACGTTGGCAGCCTGCCCTGTGAGCCATGCCTGTGCAGGGCTTTCCTGTGCTCTCACCCCTGTGCTGGATTGCACCACTACTGCTGGGCAGCTCTGCCATGGGATCTGATAAATGGGGATCCTCCTGCATTTTGGCTCTGCCCTCTGTAAACAATCTGCAAGATGACCATCCTTTTGCCATTGAATTGTATCCCTGTTTTCTCTTGGCCAGGGGCGTGTTTGGGAAGCAGGGATACCAGTGCCAAGGTAAGGTGCTCTGCTGCTGCGTGGCGTGTGTGTGGGATGTGCTGCTTTGGGAGTGCTTTCCCATGCTGCTGGGACATCCTGCAGCTGTCAACTGCTCTGGAATCACCACTCCTCTTCCTCTCCAGGCAGACAGACCTGTGCTTTTGAGCCCCTGTCAGGTTTGCCATGACATTCCTGCAAACACCTGCGTGTCCGGTTGCTGTTCCATCCTGTGCAGGTCCACTCAGTTGCTACATGCAACACCCAGCTGGGCTTGAGGCACCCAGGGTCCCTTCAGGACAATGCTGATCTGGTATTGGAACACAAAGTACCCTGCTGGAATGGCCACCCTCATTTCTCTCTCTTCAACAAAGTAAAATTTGGGAGTTTGCAACTTCGTGGGCTGGCACAGCACTTCTGCCTGAATGCATGGTTTGGTTGACTGGGTGTGGAGATGTATGTGGTGCTTGTTTGCATTTAATTATTGCTCTGCCTTTCCTTTTATTTTGCCTTTCCCTTTTTCCCAGAACTGCCTGCTTCATGGTCTTTCAGTAGAGCCTAACACAGCCTGTTCCTGTGCAGTATAATAGGGCACTGGTGTCCTGTGAAAGGAAACTGCATGTAAACAAAATGGATATTGCTGTGTGAAACACTCTTCACTGGATAATTTTTTCAACAGCATTTTTTGAGTGTTTTAGAAGCTACACTGTTGTTTCTGTGTCCATCACCCTATTTGATATAGACAACTGTTTTCTAGGCTGTGTGAATAATCCAGTGCAGAATTTTTTTTGCAGTAGGTTGAAGATACATCTCCAGATCTGTTCTAAATTCCAAGCCACCAATTATTTTTCACATCTGTAATGTGTGCTGATGATGCAGCTGAGCCTTAAGGAACCCAGCTGGTGGATTGATGTGTTCTGAGTCTTCCAAGGGCTCTTTTCAGTGTGCCTCTTTTATTTCCTAGTGTGCACCTGTGTTGTACATAAGCGCTGCCATCACCTCATTGTCACAGCTTGCACGTGCCAAAACAATACTAGCAAGAACGATCTCAAGGTAAAGTCATGTTGGTTATTTTGGGTCATTATACTTTGTCTGGGTTGCTGGGGTTGTCCTATAAGAGAATTTACTTCATGTTATCTTTATTCATGGGTTTAAAAGTGGGAAAGAGTGATAGGGACCTGCTTAAAAGCCATGCAATGTCATCCAGTTGTTCTGTCAATGCCATTAACTGTTTGGACTAGCACATGGTTTAAAAAGTCAGGATATGTTCACTGGAAGACATCAATAAGTAGCAAATCCAGTGGTTTCCTTGGTAATTTTCTTATATGATTAGCTGTGGTGCAATCAAAATCTGGTGTCTGGTTCTTGATGTGGATTTCTCTGGCCAACCACTGGTATTTGTTTTTTCCTCTTTTTTCTTTTCTGATTGCCTGAAGGGCTCATTTAGTTGTTGCTCCACACCTTTGCTCTGTGAAATACGTTGTAATAAAGAACCCTTGCATAGCTTGTGTTTCTGAAGGTTTTCCTTCTTGCTGGTTTTGGCTGTGTTTGATGGGAGTAACGTCCCCACCTAACACTGCCCTGTGCATCATGTGTCTCATTTCTGGAACTGGAAATGGTTCAATAACTGTTGGAGGAAAAATCAAATCAAATCTGTTTATTCACGAGGCAGCTTTGTGTTTTGTGCTATGTAATTGCCTTTGTTATTTCTTGCCTCCAAACTGCTGAGCTGGACTCCTTAAAATGACCCCTTGACAAGCCAGATGAAAATGAGTTAAGAAGCCTAAAGGTAGAGTGGAAGTTAAATAGTGAATGTCCTCACCCCTCTCTCAGGATTATGGAGGTTTTATGACACATTTAAACTACTTTAAAAGAAGCCAGAAGTGAGGAGGCACCACTCACCTTGAACTTCTTGTTCCAGTCACACCCCTGACTTTTCTTTAATAGACTTGTGGGTTCCGCCTCAGCTTTCCAGGATCTGCATGTTGAGAAGCAAAGTCAAAAGTGATGAATATGCTTAATGGGGACTGCTTTCTTCAGCCATTAAAACATCTTTTTAAAGATGCCCTTGAGATCTGAATGGTTTGCAATTGGAAAAGAACAAGGTTAAAAAGGGGATGAGTGCAAGTGATAAAGTGAAATGTGTGCCTGAAAGGCTGTTAATTACAAGGAAGGCAAAAAGAGGAATGAGAATTTTAGGAGGAGCTGTGAAAGCAGTTCTATATTAAAATTAGTAAAATCAACAGTTTGACCTAAAGCTACATGTTTTTCCGCATAGTATGCAAGTCAATAATTTTGAAACTGTGTGATTAAAAAATGCTGTAGCTCGCACTGCAGTGGGATTGATTTGTTTTGAGGTATTCCAATTCTAACTTGTCTTTAAGAATTTAGAATTGGCTAGGGAGCCCTTGTTTTAAAATCTGCTTTGCCAGGTAGTCTGGCCAGCAAGGAAAGCAGGGCTGGCTCACAGCAGGTGAGGCTGTTAATTCAGTATTCACTTGCTGTAAACCTCAGTGAGGTGACGGATTGGGACATTTTCTGACTTGAAATTATTTTCTTAGATTTGCACTTAAATGCCTGTATGCAAATGAACACCAGCTTATAAATGTGTGTTTGAATTTTAAACCTGTTCTTTCCTTTTGGTGCTGCAGGTGACTGAACAGAGGTTTGGGATCAACCTTCCTCATAAATTCAGCATCCACAACTACAAAGTCCCGACGTTCTGTGACCACTGCGGCTCCTTGCTCTGGGGGATCATGAAACAGGGTCTACAGTGTACAAGTGAGCAGCTTCTCACTGTTGCCTCTTCACAAAATACATTTATTTTTAGACTCTTGATACACTGTGTGGGCTTGATTTGTGCATCCTTCAGGAGAAAGCTAAGCGATGAATATTTATCTTTGTAAGAGTTAAAAAAAAAAGGCTGATCTCCTTTTTAATCTCTGCCTGCCAGAAGGACTCTCCTTTGCACTTTGTTTAACTTTCATTATTGAAAGTATTCAGCTTCCTGCATTTGTATTTTCCCTTTACCTGAAGGTTTTCCTCAGCTAATGAGATAAGGCAGTGAAAAGGCATCTGAGGGGAAAAAAAGGTCGTTGCTTTAGGCTGACTACCCTGCTATTAATTGATGACTAAGCATGTTCTGGTGTTAAGTTTTTGCTTCAGTGATCCAGACTGTAAAATCCTTGCCTTCATCTCCCACAAGAGGGTGTGTGTGTGCCCATGAGTTAGAGCAAGAATGATTTTTGTTTCCTACTGAACGCTGTCTGTAAAATTAGAGACAGGAAAATGCAGGGGACGTTTGTTGCAAATTCTGTGGCATTATAAATACTAATTCTGCTTACATAGTTGCAATGGTAGTTATGCACCTCAAAAAAATGTGCTTATGAAAAGCTTTAAGCAATAATGGCATCCTGCTTGGAGAGTTTGGGGTCTGTTCCTGGTTTTCAGGAGTTTATTCTCTTACAAGAGTCCTAATTTTGCTTCTACTCAGATCAGTGGCAAAAATCTCTCTAGTTTAAAGATGCAGGGTAGGCCCAGATGAGTGTATTTCCTGAAGCAGAATTAGTAAATTGTTTCTCAGCAATAAATCCCTCCAAGTTATTTTAATTGTTCCTGTGCTTTTACTTTCCATTGCCCCTGTCAGTCTGTAAAATGAACGTCCACATCCGATGCAAAGCAAACGTTGCTCCAAACTGTGGGGTGAACTCAGCAGAGCTTGCCAAAACCTTGGCCTGCATGGGTCTGCAGCCAGGAAGCATTTCCCCAAATTCTGTGAGTATTTCTTTTTTTCCTTCTCTATTTAAAGCATTTACAACTGAGTCTTTCTATGGGTATAGGAGGGGGCAGAGGCTTCCCATAGGACAGGTAATGCTGGGTGATGGACTGCAGCAGTAGGTCTGTGGCTTGTGGAAAAGGCCTCACCTGGAAAATGGATGTCTGACATCCAGGTTTTAATCTATAGGTGTTGCTTTGCAATGTGCTTATGTTTCGCAGTGCTGTGACTCTTCAAGATTCTTTCATCTGCTTATCAAAAATGAGAGCATAATAAGACCCCCTGACTAATTAATGATCAATATGATTCATGCCATGCAATTTTTTTTTACTGGAAGTGCAAATGCTGTCTGCATGCATGGCTTGTGATGGAGCAAAAGAGCTCAAGAAGAAGCATGGTTCTCTTCCCAGCTTTGTTACTTCTTCTATGTGATTCTGGGGAAACCATTTCACTCTTCACTACATCCCTGGCCAAAAATCTGTGATCCCTGTCAACACAACAAAAAGAAAATATTAAAACCCAAACCATAATTTCCAGATGTGGTAGATCTTCTGGTACAATTGGCCAGCTACATTGATCAACCACATCATGCTGTATCAGCCTAGCAGACTCATTAGGCTGTGCTGCCCCTTTTGATTTCAGCTGGTTTGTAGCAAACTCTTATTCTTGCTCTTCCCCCTGTAGCAGTTTGGGGGACAGTTATCCTGGGAGCTGCAGGGAAATCCCATACTCCCTTCTCCGTTCTGCAAAAGTCAGCACTTGTTAATACTTGTTGTTTGTATCATCTGCACATCAAAAGGAGATTAAAACAGAAAAAAAAATCTGTGCTTGGTGTTTAATAATCTCGTTATTCATGACATAAAGGATCTAGGAAAGTGCTCAGACTGTGCTGTAAGGACAACCCTGAATGGCTTTAAGCTGAAGGAGAGTGGGTTTAGATTATATATTAGGAAGAAATGCATTACTGTGAGCCTGGTCAGGCCCTGCCACAGGTTGTCCAGAGAAGCTGTGGATGCCCAGTCCCTGGAAGTGTTCAAGATCAGGTTGGATGGGGTTTTGAGCAACCTGGTCTGGTGGAAGGTGTCCCGGCCCATGGCAGGGATTTGGAACTAAATGATCTTGAAGGTCCCTTCCAACACAAACCTCTCTGTGTGTCTGTGACTGCTCTTGGTTCTTTGCCCATGGTGCTCAGTCTCCTGTGCAGAAGGAACTTTGCTGTACACCCAAGTAGTCACAAGATGGAGCTCACGAAGTCCCTGTGACTTTGTTCAGACCAGTAAACTGAATAGAAGGGCTCGTTTGTATGCACATGCATCACATGCATACCTGGAGAGCTGTGAGCAGAGGGCACTGGAGGTTGGCTTGATCTTTCTGCACTTCAAAATTACAAGCTCTAGAAATGTGAGCTAATACTGGTACAACTCCTGAATATGCAGCACCTCACTGCTGGCATGGGAATGAACAGCTTTCCATCAAATTTGGAGCGGTGGAGCAAGCCAGCAGCCCAAATGTGGAAAAGAGACATGTTTTGAAGTTGGGGTCCCACTGAGCTGGGCTTTGAGTAAGAGTCTTAAAATCAAGTAGGAACATAAGAAATTCAGATGAGATCTGCTACGGTTCTGAATCTCCACAGCACTTTGCCTATTGCAGAAATGATGCAGTCCTCCTTACTTTGCTGGTAGATAGAAGACTTGGATTTCTCCACTCATTCTCTTTATTTTTTTGTGGGGAGTAAGGATGGAGAGAGTCAACCTTGCCTCTTGACTCTTGGGGATGGTCCTGTGTAGGGCCTGGAGTCGGGCTTTATGATCCTTGTGGGCCCCTTCTAAACTCAGCATATTCTGTGATTATCTGGGATGTGCTGGGCAGTGGGTTTGCAACCTGAAATGCCATGTCAGGAGTTGGTGTTGAGATGTCAGCACAGCCCTGAGCAGTGCTGAGTTTGGCTGGTCACATGTGGCAGCTGTGTGATTCTACCGACACAACTTTCTGTCTCTGCAGCCATAAAGTACCCCTGGAAAGGCCCCAAATGCCCTGGTTGGTGGATTGACTACCTGTGAGCACCTCTGAAGCAGAAGAACAATTCCTCTGCAGACTGACACTTCTTTGCTTTCTTCCACAGAAACTGGTTTCCGGATCTACATTGAAACATCAGGAAAAAGGCAGCCTGAAGGATGACGACACCATTACTGAAATTTCAGCAAGCAGAGTCGGGATCAAAGACTTAACCTTCCTTCGTGTGTTGGGAAAGGGGAGCTTTGGAAAGGTGAGAGTTATTCCTGGCTATTTGGTGAGAAACCACATTCCTTATTTAAGAAGCCCCAAGGTAGCTGAAGTGATTTCATAACATGCTACACAGGCTGTCCAGTGGTACTCCAGAGCAAGTACTAAGTGGTACTTGCTTTGTGCAACAAAGTTGGTTACAGAGAGCAGGGAGAAGAGGGAAGAGAAAGAAAGCTGACAGCGAAGTGAAGAATTGGAAATCACAAAAAAGAAGTTAGCACCTGAAGGAACAGCTGCATGCCAGGACCCATACCAGGAGCTGCAAGTGTGTGTATTAACATGTGTTTGGGCAGCATTTCTTGGAGCATGTAAAGACTTTGCCTTTAAAGGCAACAAGGCAGTGATTTCAAACGTTGTGAGATGGTGGTTTTGTTTCTCTGCTTTGCCAGGAAGCTGATGTGAAAGAGTGTGTTTGAGTTTTATAACTGAGGAGGGAGGTGGAATGAAAGGCCCTGCTCAGGCAGTTTGTGCCGGCACAGTGGGTGACCTTCGACCAGCCAGCCCTGTGCCAGACAGGAGCAGCATGTGGGTATTTCTGTCCAGAGCAGCCTGCTGCAGGCAGTGGTGTGTGGCATTGATTGTACACTGATGCCCATGCCAACAGGCTGACTCACTTTGGTCCACAAGCCTGGTTGTGAGATGAGTGACATTTCCAGGAAGGGAAGGTGCAGGAGGCTCTGTGCTGCTCAGAGACAGAGGGCTCAGCCCTTGCCATTCACCCTTGCTTTTGGTTTAGGTGATGCTTGCCAAGGTGAAGGAGAGTGGGCAGCTGTATGCAGTGAAGGTGCTGAAGAAGGATGTCATTCTCCAGGATGACGATGTTGAATGCACCATGACCGAGAAACGCATCCTCTCCTTATCCAGGAACCACCCCTTCCTCACCAACCTCTACTGCTGCTTCCAGACTCCTGTAAGTATAGCCCAGGCAGTGGCCAGCCTTCCTCCTGACACTGGCTGCCATGAGGAACCTTGCTGTGTATTTGGCCCCTGTCCTGTTACCAATGTCCACCTCACACCCAGGAGAAACCTCTCTGCTCGAGGATGAACAGAGCACTGTGCTATATTGCACCTCTAACATCTGCTGGGCATTTGGCAAACAAAATCCTGGCCTTTTCTGAGCTCCCTAACAAATTGGTAAGGCACAAAGCCTTTCTTTGTGTCTTCCCTAGAAACATCTCCGTGCCATTGAATGTTTCCAAGTGCAAATGTCTACACACCTGCAGTGTCCTCTGGTTGCTCTGGGATCTCAGGCTCTGCTCTGTTGCTGCCTGAATTTTTAACATGGCTGTATTTGCATTGAGTTTTCTGCAAACTTTAAGATTTGCACTTGGAACTGAATGTAGCCTCCAGTATCTGCCAACCTTTGTAGACTGCTCAGAACTGAACAAATCAGTTCAGGACTGCTCAGAACTGAAGAAAAGATCCTTTTGGGGTTACTGGAAAGGGTCTGCCTGACAGGGGTTGACACTGAGTCAGATCCATGCATGGTTGGTATTTCTTTTTGTGTAGGACAGACAGATGGCAGCATTGCTGTCCCTTGTGCCCTTTGTACCTAAGTGGAGGAGAGAACATGGCCTGAGTGCATGGCTGGGAGCCTCATCTGGTGTGTGCTGGTGGCTGGGAGCCTCTTGCTGGTGTGGATGGTGGAGGGAGGAGTGGCTGAGGTGGAGGCAGTGGCCACAGCCGTGTATGGCAAGGTGAATTTGGAAATCCCTCAGCTAAGCTGTTATTAGGACCAAAGCATTTTGTGCAGTGTAGCTCTTCAAAACTGCCTGGGCTCCTTTCCAGTTGCATTTTGTGCTTTGCTAAAGGGCAGTAGAGCTTGTTTTCCTCTCCCAAGAGGTAGGAGAAACTTGCCCTTTTAATTGCAGCTTTGCTCCTCCTACATAAACCCAAAATACCTTAAAAAAACCAAAAAAAGAGCAGACAAATGTATTCAGCCACCCACCCATTTCTCTTTTCACTGGGGTGATGCAACAGCCAGCTATGGAGGTGAAGAGCTGTGCTCATTTAGGGTGGAGCCTTTGAGTAGACTCCTCTAATAGAAATGAGTGGTTTGTGCTGGGTTTTATTTAATGCACAGCTCACATGGTTTCACAGAGCAGATGTGCTGTGTAGCAGAAATGAAACTTAAAGCTCACTGTTGTCACTAGTAACCAAAGAAACTTCTATTTTGTGATATTTCAACTTGTAATGTCTTTCCTGAAATATCAGGAATGTCCAGTACTGATGTGTTCTGTTTGAGGTCAAATGTGGACTTTGCCACTCATTGCTATGACCTTTGCTATGGCTTTGCTTACTAAATTTGCAGTGTGGATGTGAGAACAGCAAGTGTGCTCCTGGGCTGGGCAGAGTGCTTCTTATGAACTCAGAGAGGATTCAAGGTCACTGTGTGAGCAACTGTTTGTCATGTTCAGAAAAACTGAACACAGTCTGCTGTGAGTGCAGGCAAGCTCTTCTGGGCTGGTGAAGTAATTGCAGAGTCTTTTGCAAAGAGGAAGAAAAGGGGAGAACTCAGCCTGTTTAGACTAGCAAATTGAGAGCAAAAAGAGGATCTGATTGAAGTCTGCAGATGTCAAGCACTGAGGAGGGAAACAAAGCTGTCAAGATGCTGGTTAAGATTAAATGAGTCTAGACTGGCCATGGGTACAGTTAGACTGGAAATTAAAAGGAGGTTGCTAAACAGTAGAGCAGCCTGGAACAGGAGTTTCTGGATCAGAGGAGCAGAGGGAAGAACCCCTCAGCCCTTGGTGCCCTGAACACAGAGCTGGTCAGTCCTTGAAATGCTGCCAGGGGAGTGGTGCTTGTATAACAGGACCCTGCTATTTCCAATCTTTCCTGGGTTCCTCTTTCACTTGAACCCCACTTCCCCTCTGATGATGAACAACACAAAAAAGGGAAGGTTTTTTTTACAAAAAAAATGCAGATTTCAAATTAAGGTGGTTCATGACGTCTTTTGCCCATGGTCTGCACTCAGTGACACCAACTTCAATCCAGAATATCCAGGTTTAAATTGCTTATAAAAGCAGAATTAAACCCCTTTGCTATAGAGAGAAATTATTGCAGCAGCAGTGTATTCACTGGTCACAGTCCTTCCAGGAAGTCTTACCAGGCTGATACAAACTTGGGGTTTTTGTTTATTGTTTGTATGGCATGGGGATATCCCCTCCATTAACAAGGCCTTGGCAGAAAAAGATATCTATATATATAAATCATTATAGATATATAAAAAGAGTAACCACTTATTCAAAATGTCATTCTGCAGCCATATTTAAAAATTTATGGATTTGGGAGCATGGTAGCACAAATACCCAGTTTGCAATTACATGTAAACCACATCACATGTATCACAGTTACAGCCCAGACTCTTAAAATGTGGTGTTATTGGTTCATGTTATAAAAAACAAAACACAGCTCCAGTCTGCCATGGGAATCCTGGATACATAATGACCTACAGGGCCTGCCTTTGGGAATTTTTCAAGAACTAGCCATTTTGAGGCCTCTTACCATTTGTCAAGGCCAAGTCAAAGCCTGATCCCATAAGATCAGGACAAGCTGGGACTGACTGGCAGAGGAGTAGCCCAGCTGGAAGGCAGACAAGGCTGATGGCAGGTGCCAGGTTCAGTCTGAGCCAGCAGTGCAGCCCTGTGGAATGTGAGCTAAATTATGGACCAGGCTGCTTCAGGAACTTGGAAGAGTCATTATCTCTTCTGCCTGGCACTGGTGAGGCTGCACCTGACACAGGGGTGTCCAGTTACAGCCTCCCCCATCCCAGTTCAAGAGGAAATCATGGAAACTCTAAAGGAAGGCTCTTGGAAGCACCTGAGATGCTGCTGCAGTTTGAGGACAGAGCACTCACAGGATCTGAGAATTTGACTGGATCCAGAGCCACTTGAATTCTGTTTCTTTTACAATATCCCACCCAAACCAGCAAACTCTTTCGCTGGCCTAAGCAGCCTGGGGGTGACTTTATCAGCCTGGGACATGTCTGTGCAGCACGGTGTGGTCTCGTGTGGTGCCAGGAATGCAGCTTTATTCCAGGGGTGCCCCATCCCTGGAAGTGTCCAAGGCCAGGCTGGATGAAGCTCTGAGCAACCTGATCTAGTGAAAGGTGTCCCTGTACAGGAGAAGAGGATTGTAATCAGATAATCTTTAACATCCCTTCCAACCCAAACCATTCTGTGATTCCGTGATTAGCTGAGCAGGCACAAGTACCTGAAACAGCAATGCATTACCTGAGCTCATCTATACTGCTGCTACCTCTGCTTGCCTATTTTAGAGCTGGCTGAGATTCTTCTGAGCTTACATTAGCCACTGATGGTTTTCAGAAAGGTTTTCTGTTCTCTTGTGCTGCCTCTGGGCTCAGTGTGAGCCTGCTTTAGTCTCAGCTGCAGCTTAAGTGATGCCTGCCAGCAAGGGCAGCTTTATTTGCCAGGGTGGGCTGAGGCTGCCTGACCTCCAGGCAGCCTCCTTGCTCCATCAGGGCTGAATCCTACAGCCACTAGGTGGTAGGAGCTGCAAGGGCTGTCTCTGCCTGCTGTGGGTCACAGTTTTCAGAGCGTAAAGATGAAAAATCAGCAGCTCAGCAGGCTGGCAGAGGCTGGATGTAGCCATCTGTGTGCCCAGCACTGGGCTGGGCAGTTTTGGACTTGCACCTCTGGATTCCTTTCCTATGAAAGGCAAGGAAGGAGTCCAGATGCTCCATTTCAGGGGGAAAGTTTAAATCCTGTTTCAGCTGCATCTGTGGGAGGTCTTCCTTGCTCACCACCTCTCTGTTTTTTTAAATTTTTTTTTTTTTTTCAGTTGAAGGCCTTGCCCTGGGAGCTTTCTACCTTGCCTAAGCCATTTACTTCTGCTTTTTCTATGGCCTTAGAATAATTCTTTAGTGCCAGAGAGGATTATGCTTCTGCTCCAGTAATCTGTGAGTTGCTGACAGGTGCTGGGACCTGTGGATAATCGTGCATCCTGCATTAGAGGTGACAAGCACCAAAAAGTGTTAGTTTCTGTTTACTTGGCACTGGTGTCATCCAACACCTCAACAATACTGTCCTAGAAGGGGTGAAAGAGGCTATATGTATAAATAGCTAAGTCAGTAATATAATCCTGGGGAATGTGAATCCTGGAATGTTTTAATTAAAATCAGTTTGCAGTAAGTAGGTCCTGTCTTCTTTGGGGTTTAGGAGCTATCCTTCCTGCGCAGGTGGTTTGCTTTTAAGTCCTTTTGTCTCCACTCATATGCATGAGAATGAAGAGGGCTGGGGGAGATCAGCTTCCCATGCCGATAGTGCTGAATAGCTTCTGGGTTTTACATTTATTGCCCTTATCCCTTTCCTCATGACCAAAGGGTCCTTCCAGGGGACTGTCCCCCAGGCGATGCCGTTCCCAGCACTGTCCCAGCCAGCCTGATCGATATATGGATTTGCTTTCCCTCTGGCTCTGCTGACAGTTGCTGAGGCTCAGAGCCCGCCCCTGTTGTTCCAAAAATAGTGAGACAGCAGAACTTGGCAGCGGGCTGTGATTTTCTATAACGAGCGTCCTTCAAGATAATGATGAGCAGGGGTGCTGTTCAAGCCAGGCAGGACTGGCCTGGGACTCCAGGGCACTACAACCATGGAACTGCTCCTGTTTTACGAGGGCAGCCTGCTGTTTGGCACACAGCTTTTTGTCCTCTTTTCTGGCTGAGGGCTCATGTCATGCTCTCAGCAGGGAAGGGGAAGGCTTCTCCACATCTCCACTGGCTCTTGGGGCACTCAGGCACTTCTGCCAGGGTCAGCATGGTCATCTTGTCATGGGTAACACCATTGTTTAGAGAGATGAAGCCTGTATTTCACCTCCTAGAAGTGTTAGAGCTGACTTGGAGCCTTCAACAGGAGCGTCATTTTCAAGCGAGGGCCCACGAGTCAAAGTGCTGGGACTGAGAGGTGGCAGCTCACCCACCCCTTGCCCCCGGGTGCCACAAGGGAGGTCTAAGTGCTCTTGTATGTCCAGGGCAGTCCTCAGTCCTGGTCCCCCCAGGGGATCACCAGCATTAGCCTGGTTGTCCACCAGCCACTCCAGTGTCACCAAATGGGCAGAGCACAGGGCAGAGCCCGGTGTGGTGGAGGTGAGGGAGGCTGGAGAGGCAGTGACAGCCTTCCCAGGGCTCTGGGAGATGAACAAGTGCCCTGACACAGACTTTGGAGTGTGCTGGTGGGCGTTCAGGAAGCAGTGAGGCCTCTTTGATGTTCTTTTTGAAAGGCACTGGGAGGGAGCCCTTTGGGAGCAGAGAGGATGGCTTTGATCCACTCCCAGGCTCTGAGCCCCCAGCATTGCCTCTGTGGCATGCTGTGGAGGCACAACTCCATGTGTGCATTCACGTGACAGCCAAATTCATGTCTTGGATGCCTTTCTGCAGGCATTTTTTTCTTATTTTTGAGAGTTGACACCTGTGTTAGCCCCAAGCCACTCTGCTGGAAGGTTCTGCAAGTCAGGCTGGAAGGAGCTTGAGTTGTTCTTTACCTGGGGTGGCAGGTTGGTTTTTGGGGGGTTCTTGGACAGGGAAGTACAGGGGAATTTCCTCTCTCTCCCTTCACTCTCCAGTGCAGATCCTGCAGGTGTGTGCCACGTGCCATCGTCTTGGCTTTGTGACCACAGCAGGGACAGCCAGTTTCTCCTTTCCTCTGACTCCTGTCTAGCACAGAATAAAGGCAGGCTGGTCAAAAGTGCATCTTCCTGTGGTTTGACAGTGTCCACATCCACCAAAAACCCCTGACGTGTTTGCTGGCACGCTGGTTCCAGTTCTCAGTAAACCTGACGTGCGAGGTCTCCGCGCCCGCTCGGAAGGTCTCTGCATTTCTGACATCTGCAGTGACACCTTGCAGTGGTCACTTCATTGCAGGAACATTTGAGGCCAGGGGTTTTTTTTTGCAGGCAGGAGGTGAAACAAGATCAGACTGACATTTCTGACTCTAATCTGTGAACTTTGCTGGCCGTCCACGCTTGGGCTGCACACTGAGGCGGTGCGAGCTGAGGTGCAAACATGAGCTGCAGGGTTGGAAGGGTCAGCTGCCATCGTCCTGTCGTAGTCCCCAGTGTAACTTTCTGACCCCAGATGGTTGAGGGACTTTGGATATTTGCATTTTCGTGAAGCTGATATAAATGCCTGTCTCCATCTGCAGTGGCTTAGGGGAGAGACTGTAGCTTGGACAATTCATCAAGCTCACTGCTAGGGTAGCCAAGTGTGTTGCCTATGGTTAGCCACAGTATGTGAAACTAATATTTTTTGTCCTTAAAATCAAGGAAGTTGTGGCATAAAAAGAGATCAAAATGGAAGCACCTCTCAAGCAGCCTTGAGCAAGCAGGTGCCAGTCAGTATTGAGGAGGAAAGGGAAGAAAAAACCAAAGGCAATCTAAGCTCAGAGAAGAGGTAACTAACTGAGGTGTGAGCTGGTGGTACTTTAGGTTTCAGTCTCTTTGAATCCGTATTGATTTACAGGTGGTATTTAAGGTGAGAAGGTGATTCACAAATCCTCACAGAAAGCTGTTTCCAAGTTGCTTTTGTGCGTTTTGGCACTCTCAATTTTTGTGAAGACCTTTGGCTGAGCTTGTAGAGGTCTCTAGCCTTCCCTGGTCCTGCCTGAGCCAGCAGATATTGCAGAGCTCAGTATTTTGTAAAAGGGGAAGAGCTGTTGCAGGTTGGTCACTCTGAACTGAAAAGACCAATTTCAGTAGTCTTTTTGAACTGAGGGCTGTAAAAAAAATGTGGTATTTACAGGGGTATTCTGTCCTGAGACACCAAGATGCCAGCATCCAGCTGAGGGGTGCAGATGACGTATAAATCTTTGATTAACAAGTAATGTCTATAGTGTCATACACTCTAGTTCCTTATTTTTCAATTTATTCCCCTCTAAGTTCAGTCAGTCCTTTGAATTTTTTAATCTTTCAGGTAGGAAGGAGTATTTATGGAGTTTTCTTTACCATTTTAAAAGGTCTGGGAGGGAATATTTTGTGTTGCTTCTTCTTTCTTTAATATTTCATTTTAATGATGCTCAAAGTGTCTTTTTGTTTTTTGTGATTAAAAAAGCAGACTTTTTTTACATAATTGATTGGCTTATCTGAGTTTTGGGTTTTTTTCTAGTTTGGGTCTGGTCTTGTTTAAAGTACAGGTACAGGTGAACAGGGTAATAATCCTTTTGCACATATGCTGTGTAAAAGTTTCTAGTGAAAAAATAAGCTAATAGTGTAACACTGCTGTGAATTAGGCTGTCTTGCAGAGAGGGGATGAGAAGGAAGGATGTATGTATGCTTCACTTGAATACCCCAGAAGATGCATTGTTCCAGACAAATGACTGAATTTGCCTGTTACAAAAACTCTCCAGCATATGAACTTGACATTTCAGCCAAGTGGTTGAGAAAATAGGGGCAGGAATTTGGAGGATGCAGTTCGATTTAGGCTTGTTTGTTTTGGTTTTTTTTTTTCCCTGGGACCAGTGGGAACCCACAACTCCCCTCAGCTTATCCCGGTTTGTGGTTGTCATCGTTGAGCTCCTCTGGAATAAGCTGGGTGTTGATGCTGCACTGTGCACCCGAGTGCCAGGGCCACCTTCACCCCAAGGGACCCTGCAGAGTTTATTTATGCAAGTGGCAAGAGCCAATTTATGATTCTCTGGGCCATGTGTATGTGCCTCACTGCAGTGGCCTCGCAGGGAGCCTCGTGGTGCCCACTCTCAGCAGTGTCTGAGAGCAGAGTGTGGTGGGGTGATAACCAGTGTTAACTGCCTCATTTAGGTTGGTGACTCTTTAGTAAAGGACCTAAAAACGAGCCTGGTGTGGGAAAGTGACCTGAGATTCTCAGAAATGTGCTCACCAGCTGCCCAGCCTGGAGGAGATACCCCATGCACCTTAAGCCCATTCTGAGCTGGCTTAATTTCCACTCCACCTCCTTCTAGCTTAAAAAACCACCCAAAACCAGCAGAAGAAAGAAACTTTCCCTTTCTTAGCCTTTCAGCTGCATCACACAGTGAGCCCTCATCTGGGTAACCCCAGGGCTGTATGTGCCATCTGTGGCTTTGTTCCCCGAGGCAGAAATGGTTCCTGGGGCTGGCAGGCACTTCTGCAGCCACTGGAGCAGGGAGGAAGAGCAGCAGCTGGCTGTAAAACCTGCTGCCTCTCTGTCTGGGAGTCCTGGGCCACGTGCATGGGGCTCCATCCTGGGGCAGCATGGGGCAGAGGTGTTCCTTGATGTAGTTGCTGTGATTTGAAACCAAAGGACCAAATCTTCACCTGACATCAGTCACTGCCTTGCTCTGTTGCAGTCGAGCGAGAGCGGCTTCGTCTGGAAATTTGGGGCTGAGCTCATGAGCTCATGAGGTCTGCTCTTGTGCTCACACGTGCTCACACAAGGGTTGTTGTAGTGACTGCTTCATGGTGGGGCTGTTCACAGGACACCTGTGATCCTCCCTGGGTTTGAAACCATGTGTATCCCCCTGGATAGCCTGTTCTCCCTAACCCCTGGAGCTGGGAGCAGCAGGTAGCTCGTGGAGTGCAGGGCTGCCCTGGTCCATGGCTGGATATAGAGGGGAGGCATTTCCAACAGGAATTCATAGAATCTGTGTATTCTATGGAGGGCTGGCTATGGAATCATAGACTCATGGAATAGGCTGAGTTGGAAGGGACCCATCAGCAGCACTGAGTCCAGCTCCTGGCCCTGCACAGCACCACCCCCAAGAGTCACATCCTGTGCCTGAGGGCATTGTCCAAACCCTCCTTGAGCTCTGCCAGGCTTGGTGCTGTGACCACTGCCCTGGGGCACAGCCTGTTTCTGTCCCCAGCCACCCTCTGGGTAAAGAACCTTTTCCTGATATCCAACCTAAACCTCCCCTGGCACAATTTCAGGCCATTCCCTCGGGGGGTTCTGTCACTGTCACCACAGAGACCAGTGCCTGCCCCTCTGCCTCCCTCATGAGGATGTTGAAGAACCACAGTGAGGGAGGGGAAGCACCTCCAACAAGAATTCATAGAATCTGTGAATGCTGTGAAGGGATGGGCATGGAGGCATTTCCAGCAGGAATTCCTAGGTTCTGTGGAGGCCTGGGTGTGGAGGATGGACATTTCCTCACAGAGCAGCATCTAAGAGCGGGGCATGACTGTGTTAGTCCTACAAAAATAAATATTCAGCTACAAGCCTATTTCTTATTCCTCCTTCAGATCCTGTGCTTTGCAGTGCCTTGACCCAGATACAGATGGCCACTTGCACTGCTGGGGAGTTGGACATGTGGCTTTCTGGAGCCCAGTGCTGAGAAATCGTGGCTTATTTGCTCACTCTCAGCAAGACCTAGGGCAGATTTTCTTTGTGTGGGGGTTGTGGACCACGAAGGCAGAACATTAGGAACAGTGAGAGAGCCTGCCAGCTCTTGTAATTATCTTGTAATGATTTGCTTGCAAGCTCCCTAAGCCCTGCTACTCTTTTTGGAAACAATAAATTTTCTCTGGGAAGCAGCAACACAGCTGTCTCTGTTTGGGGATGATTTGGAAAACCTCTCTTCTGCTCTGCAAAGCATAAACTACCAAAACAGGGAAAAATGACTGTTTTCTTGGGAAAGCCCTTTGGCTTCAGTGAACTCAGATTGAGCCCAAAGCTGATTTTCTAAAGAATTGTGTGCATGAATTATTTCCAAAAAGATAAAATGCAAACTAAGCAGAATTCCTGAGCCAGGCTGATTTTTTTTGTGGGGGAAAATTGGACCCTTGTGATTGGTGATAAGGTCCCAGGAAGCCTTTGGTCTTGTGTGGGCTGTAAATGGATATCAGCTATGACTACTAAGTAGAAGAGGGTAGAAGTTGCCATCACACTGTTGTTTTTGGGCACAGGGAGAAAAAAGATGCTCTTTAAATAAAATCTGGATTTTTTTTTTCTTCCCCTGTGATGACAAAGAGGAAAAGCATGAGGATCCAAAACAGCTTGTAGAGCTGGTGAGGACAAAGGGCTAAAGTGATGCTGGAGATGGATTTTGGTGTTTGCAAGGGGCAGTAACCAGTGTGTGGATTATCCTTCTTGGTGGCTCTTGCAGTCGGGGAATTTCTTCAAGCCCCCAAAAACCCCTAAGGCAATGAACAAATATAATGGGTGTATGTAGCTGCTGTCAGCCACTGCTGTGCTTCCAACAGCCCCTGCCCTGCTAATAGGTGAACAATTAGGGATGGAAAACTGAAATGAAAATAAATAAGTTTTTAGAAAAGCCAAGAAAAAAAAAAAGACAGTTTTCTTGTGTGAAAATTGACAGGATTAATCTCTGCGTGTAGGTTGAAATAAACCTACCTGATCCCATGGATTTTGCTTCCTCCAAGTGTGTCTTTAATTTACAGTAACAATTGCTCTGAGAGTTTATTCATCCTGGTCCCAGTCCAGGAGTGGTGCAATGTGATTTCCTCCTGTGGCTGCCACTTGCTGCGAAGCCTTTCGTGTCACTGTTTCCTGTTGACTCAAATGCTCCTTTCTTACCACGTCAAACAGAGATACCACATCAGGCAGACTTCTGGGCAAAGCACAATAGAAAAATAAACATGTGAGGAGTTTAGCATTGGGCCCTGTCAAAAAACAATCCAGCTTTCAACTCCTGCTAATTTCCACTGATAGTCCCCAAGAAAGGAGGAGACACATAACTGACTCTTAAGTCAGGTCAATTTTGCAAGTGTCTGAACTACCTGCTGGTTTAAGATTTAATTTTCCTGGCCTCTGCTTAAATTATTTACTCAGTCTTACTCTTCTGGCTGAAAATTGTCTTCTTTTTTAATTCTTTCCTCTTTTTTTTTCTGTTCGTCTCCCTCCCTCCCTTCTTCTTCTCCTTTCTTGCCCCTGCCCTTCCCTTCCTCTCTCTTCTCCCCTCTTTCCTCCCTTCCCTGCAGCTCCCTCCTTCTTTCCCCCTCTTTTCCTTTCCTTCCCTCTCTCTCTTTTTTTTTTCAATAGGATACCACTGTTTATTTTATTTCTTAATGATTCCTGGGAGAGTGGTTAGTCTTGGCAGTTTTGCAAGCTGATGGTCTTCCTTAAGAGTAAAAATGGAAGGCCTTTCCTGGCTTCTAGGTGTTTTTCCCCAAAGGATGGTCATTAGTGCTGATTTTCCAAATGCTTGTTGCCAGGCATGTAGCTGACCAGTACACAAATGCTGCATTATAAACCAGTGGTAAAACCCATCCTGCTCTTTTCTTCAGCAGCCCTATGGGATTTCTGAGTTTTAGGAAACTGGGCAGACAATAAGCTGGACCTCCTTAAAATAAATTTAAAAAAAATTTAAGAGATGCAGTAACCCAAAGTTCTGTATCTATGCTTGACCAGTGAAATGAGTCCATGAGTGGGTGTGACCATATAACACTTGCAGTTATACTTGCTCAGGTTTGCAGTTTGTCTGAAGCAAAAGCATTTTTTAGCAAAAAAGCTGCTAATTCCATGGCAGCAGTGATGTGAATTTTAAAATCAGCTGTTTTGGTGCTTACCTGAACATTTGAGAAAGAAGTAGTGTAAGCATCATAGTAAACAAGAGTACAGCCAGAAGTCTGAGGTGGGTGGGCCGTGGAGTTTTGCCTGCTCTGGAGAAGCTGGACATACATGTTTTAAGATAGGAAGTGTTAATTTTGTTTCCCTGAAGGTCACCTTTAAGGAAAGAGTAGAAAATCCATGTGTGTTTCCCTAAGTGCCTGCGTGTTTATACAGGCATATGTATCACTTACATAAATACACACACCATCCCTCACCAGGCTGCTGGTAAATTAAATTGCTTCCTGTTGGGGATCTGGCAAGAGGGATTTCTTTTTAAGTATGGGCTTGAGGAGATGCCTGGACAAGCTGGGCTAGATAAGCATGTGTCATGTGGAGAGATCAGCAAGGAAGGAGGTGGGAAAGAATAACAAGGAGATGTAAAAGCTGGCCTGACTGGAGAGGCAGAGGTGATACCTGTGCTGCAGCCAGAGGAACAGGCAGGCACAGCAGAACCAGACTGAGTTGAACCATCTGCAGTGAAGATATGGCATTAGAGGGCTGATGTGGGCTGAAGAGCCGAGGCTGGTGATGGGTTTGCACAGGTCGTACTGCTGTGGCTCACACTGCTGCCTAGACAAGCCAGTTCGGGTGTCTTTCAGTGCCCTCTCATAAAATCAGAGTGAAACAATGAGGTGGTGGTGTCTCTATGGACTGGAGATATCATTCAGCACATGGCCTTGGTGCTGCAGTAGTGTTGTGGGAGTGCTGGGAGCAGTGGTGAGGTTACACCTCAAATTCTGCATTCAAATTCACTGCAAGGAGGACATTGAGGTGCTAGAGTGTGTCCAGGGAAAGACAGCAGAGGTGGGCAGGGGTCTGGAGCACAGATCTGATGAGAAGGAGCTGGAGGGGCTCAGCCTGGAGAAAAGGAGGCTCAGGAGGGACCTTCTGGCTCTGCACAACTCCCTGACAGGAGTTTGGAGCCAGGTGGGGGTCAGGCTCTGCTCCCAGGGAACCAGGGACAGGACAAGAGGAAATGATCTGAAGTTGCACCAGGGTAAGTTTAGATTGGGTATTAGGAACAATTTACTCACTGAAAGGGTGGTCAAGTCTGTCCAGGGCAGTGGTGGGGTCACGATCACTGAAGGTGTTTAAAAGATGTGTAGATGTGTGGCACTTGGGGACATGGTTTAGTGGTGGGCTTGGCATAGTTGGGTTAGTGGTTGATGGTCTCTAAAGGTCGTTTCCAACCCAGATGATTCTATGATTTCATGATCTTTACCTTCTGGAAGGGGCCCAGGAGGAGCTGTTGGGCGGAGCCCAGGTTGGCTATGCAAAGAAAGCTGTCCTCATGTGTTACAAGCTATTTGCTTTCCTGCTCATGTCCATTGAGAAATGAGAGAATTTCTGGTTGTTTTTCTTCTGTCATGTGCATCTCAAGATGTTAATACCAGTAGTCATTTCAAGCTGGCTGGCTGCCAGAAAGTGGAGCACGACAATGCTTATCCTCTTAAAGTTAGAGAGGGTTTAAAAGTAGCTTGTAGGTAATTAGCATCAGACCTGGGAAGGGGCTTGGGAAAGAAGGGAAAATATTACCATTAAAAAGCCTGGCTGATCTCAGTTGTATTCTATGCCTGTTTTCCAATCTGCTTGTTCCTGATATTCAGAGAAAAACTGAAACAACAAATATGGAAAGTCCTGAAACAATTGCTGAGAGGAATTTTTGAACTGGACGACAACAATTCCAGGGTTTATTTTTGTGCCAAATCTCTCTGTGTCCTTCCTCTCACAATCAAGTGAACACATGTGAAACCCCTGCTCACTGTGGAGCACACAGCTTAAGCAAGTGCCTCCCTATCTGTGGGCTTTTGCAAAAGCCAGAACAAAGCCAAAAAAGAAACCTCAGAGACCAACAGCTGTGGTTAATGAACTGAACTTCATCAAACAGGTTGCTTTTCTGCTCAGCAGAAACTTTTATTTATGCTTCATGCTTATCAGTTCCTCTATTCCCCAGAGGTGTCTGCAGGTTAATCAGAGGAAAGCTGGAACCTGAGGGCCCAAAAAGCTGCTGCCATGCAAGTGTATAGCAGGAAATCCCATCCTGGAAAACAGCCCACATTCTCCAGAAATAATGTTGGGATATCCTTGAGACAATGTTGTGCTGTTGTGGTGAAGCTGCAGTCTGGTTATGTACATTGTGTTGTGGAGCAGCTTTCCCCCGAGATCTGAGGTGTTTACTAGGGAGTGAGTGCTTTTTTTCAGATTTCTCTTGTGCCACTCAGCTCAGAGAGTACTGATGAAGGGCTATCATTCCCTGCTGGTTGAGGCTAAGGATAATTCAGAGAAACCCAATGGGAGCTGATTACTGATGAGCACACCCTAACATGCCCAATCCACACGTGAACAGGAATTCATTTCACCACTGGGGTCAAAACTTTTGGGAGGAGTGCAGGGCAAGGAGGTACTAACAGATCTTCCTGGCATTGATTTGATTTCTGCTGAAAAAATCAGCCTTTTCCCCCACTCACTGTCTCACGCTTATTAATGTGTTTTTGTTTGGGAGAAAATAGTTTTGCTAAGACTTTTCCAAGCCTGGGCAAGGCTGTGATTAATGCTGTTCGTGTTTGCTGTGTTTGCCTGCGTGTAGGATCGCCTGTTCTTCATGATGGAGTTTGTCAACGGCGGGGACTTGATGTTCCACATCCAGAAGTCGCGGCGCTTCGACGAAGATAGGGCCCGGTTCTACGCTGCAGAAATTATTTCAGCCCTCATGTTTCTCCATGGCAGAGGCATCATTTACCGGTGAGCTCTGCATTCATGGCTTCCCTTTCTCTGAACCCCACAGCTGAGATGAGAGCTGGAGTTTTCTGCTTAAATAAAGAAGTGTCACTTGCTGCCCACCAGGAATAAGTTGTCAGCCGGGGTCACAGTAGATGTGTGGCACCCCTGCACATTGGCCAAGGTGCACCACTTTCCAGGAGGGAGGGAAATTTCTGGGCAGGCATTAAATGAAACCTTCCCAGATTTTCTGCCAGGTCAATGTAAGGACCTGCTGCTTTGGACACAGTGTGCCGTGTTATTTCAAGGCTAATACGTGCTGGTCACAGCAAAGCCTCTGCTTCCCTGCAGTAGCTACTGTGTTTAAACCCTATCTATTTCACATACCTATTATTCAGTGCCACTCATCTCAGACAATAAAAGTGTTTTCATTCCTGCCATGGTCCTACAGCAGGAATTTTTCCTTCCTGTCCATGTCTGGCATCTTTGTGTTTGCAGCAGGATTGGAGCATTGTTGCCTCCATGCATCAGCCTTCACTTGAGGTCTCAAGGCTCTTCTCAGGAAGCTATTTCCCATACATAGCTCTCCTTTGTTATTTGTTATTTTTCTGTTCTCAGAGGGGCAGTTTGGTTGTATTTTTTCCTTTCTGTGCTGCTGAAGTGCTCCCCTGTCAGTTCAAGCATAAAGGCATAGAGCAGCCAGCATGGATCAGAGCCAGGCTGCCATGCAGAGCCCTCCCTGGGCCAGCAGCACCATTTGCCCAGCATCCTCCCTCATGCCCCAGAGGCAGAGCAAGGCCTCTTCTGGGATGGAGTAGGACAGCTGGAGCAGGGAGGTGTCAGCACTGAGGCAGTCTGGTTGTACAGAAAGGTTTCTTTCTGCCATACTTCACACAACACCTCTGGAATCCTTGTGCCCAGAGCACTGGGGAGGAGGAACAGGCTGGTGTTTTCTTTGGAATGCTCTAACCTGGAATCCAGCAGCAAGGCACGTATTTTTGAGCATGGCCTGCTGTAGCCCTGCTCAGTCCTGCTTGTGGCATGCCAGCACTGCAAAGAATAATGTCAAGTCTCTCTTTTTTGCTGCTTGGTTACAGTTGTTCTGCTGGGATCCAGAGCTGGGTTCCAATCCCAGTTCAGCTCTGCTAATGCCATTTCTGTGGGTTGGGCCAAATGTCATCTGATTTGGGAATTTACATGGTTTAACCCAGTCGTAGGACATCCTCCCATGACAGATAAACTCAGGTTTGAACTCACAAAAACCAGAATAGCTGAGGGCTAAAGTGGCCAAAAGGCTGGGGGCTGTGCAAGGGGCACTTTCCTATCTGATGGGGAGATGACAGGATCAGCCAAGTAAAAGCAGCTTCTCTGTCTCTTCGTAGCTTGAGCTCCAGTAAGAAACAGATGGTCAGGTGAGGACAGAGAATATTAAAATATTTTTAAGTATGAACTCATGTGACATATATGGCACAGTGAAATAGAGAAGGAGTGTCATTTTAATATTCTCCATGTCCTGAGAGCCTGAAGATGACTAGTGATATATACCCCATGTATCAAGCTCCTAAAGCACTGTGATTGTCTGTATAGAATAGCTAATCTCCTTACTCTACAGCTGGATTTCAGTCTAATTCTTCCCTTGTGAATAATGCCAGCCACTGAGGAGAGACCCTGCCAGATAATTACGCAAATGACATTTTCCTTAAAATAGTGACATCCAGTAGTTATTGTCAGTCATTCAGCAGCAAAACTGGGTCTGTGCATAATGTAATGCCTTGTGCTTACAGCTTGTCCTGTCTGCCCCAGCCTGCTGCCTGTCACAGGGCAGGAGTAACTGATCCCTCTGGGTTTTGGCACTCTTCAAGTGCTGCTGTAATTCATGATAGAAACTGGAGGAATAATTGGAAAGCTCCTCGAACAACTGCACAGGCTTTGATCTTGTTGAGAAACTGGTTAAGCTGTGGAGTCAGGTAGCTTCAGCTTCATGGGGCAGGTCTGCAGGGGGGTAGGTGACTTGGTTTCTTATAATTAGTTGGGGTTCTGGAAGATGTAAGAGGAGAGAGCTGCTGGCTGGGGCTGTACTGAGCTGAGGTTGCTTCTGTCATGTCACAGACACCAGGCTCTGGGAGGGAATGTGCAGGATAGAAGGGGATATTCAGAATGGAGTCACTGCACTTGTGTAAGAGAGTTTGGATCAGATTTTATGATAAGAATGTGAGTGCTTGCTTAGGGAGCAGGGGGCAGAGACACCAGAAATAGCCTGACCAGAAAGGGTTTTACCACAAGCTCTTCAAGGTGTCTTCTTTCTGGGTTTCCAGGGTCAGTGGAGGAAGAGGGTTGCTGGCCTAGAATACTCTGTGTCATTCGTTTTTCTTCTGGGCTTGACTTAATAATACTGTATTTTTCTTTGCCCCCTTCAAGACTGAGCAGTTCAGGAAAGAATCTGCATTTGCTAGTGTAATGCTAAGTCAAGTTGCATTTGCCACAAGTGCTGCCAAAAGCTGGGTTTTCTCTTTTTTGAAATGCTAGAGGGGTTTGAAAGACAGCACTGAAAGTTCATCAAGAAGTAGCTGAAACTTGTCATTGTGGCCTGGCAGGATGGTGCTGGTGGCTGCTGCAATCAGGTGCTCATGATTCCTTTTTCAGCCACACACGAGCAATCTGAAGTAGCTGTAGAGCAATAGTTTTACAATTGCTACTGTAAGTCCCTGAGAATGGGGTTTTGAGGCAGATAGTGCATTTAGGCTATATGTGATTTTTTAATTTTAAAACTGGGCTTACAGCTGGATTGGTTCTCTCATGAGATGGTTTTCATTCAACTCAATTTTTCAGTGAGTTTGCTCCTCATTTGAGGAAACTCCTTTTTTGTTACTAAGCTGTGGCCAGAATAGGAGTCCCATAAACATACATTGTATGTATTTGGGGCTCTTTAAAAGAGAGCTTTCAGTTTCAAAAACCTTTATTTTTCTCTCTTCATTTGCAGCATTACAAAGGAGAGATGGCTTATCAAGGAAAGGTCTCTGTCTTGCCCTGAGCTGAGGTTTAGCTGTCAACTTAGCAACACCTATTTATAGTTACTTCCTGGAAAAAAAAAAAAATCAGCTAGTGCAGTGGGGCTCCTTAGCCCATCATACAGGGGAATGCATCCAGTCATGAAAGCAATCTTTTTACATGTCACATCACAGTGTATTGTGCACCCCTAACCACAGAGGAGTAGGGCAAGGACATATTTGGGATCAGCTCATGCTGGATGCTGCCAGGAAAATGTTAGGTAACAATCATGCTTATTGTGAATAAAATCTTTGCTCACAGGGCAATATTTGTGCACTGCTGCTTTCTCTAAGATTATTTCTAAAGGAAATTACTATGCTGGGCTCTGTTGCAGATAGGTAGGTTGGTTTGTCATTTTTTCTAATGGCTGGATGTGTTATTTTTCTTGAGGCAGCTCTTGCCGACTTTCACTTTCCAGTTCAGCAGTTCCCAGGATAGGGGAAGCATATTTTGGCTTCTGTGCATGCCAGAAACAAAACAAAGCAGCATATCTGAGCAGAATTAGGTTGCACAGTGGCTTACTCAGTACGAGGGAGCTGGTCCACTCACAATCAGCTAAAGAGCAAAGAGGTAGTGAATGACTGTAAGGGTTTATTTTAAAAGCAGGACATTTCCTTCTGTGTAGCACTACTGTAAAAATGGCTGGTCTGCCCTGCTGCCCTCAAATTCAGACCTTGGCATGGGCTGAGGTACAGCTTTGGGAATGGGTGGATCTACATGCCAAGGTCACCTACTTGAGTGTTGAGGGCAAATGCAAGTATTTCCTTAAATTTGATTGTTGTGGGGTTGGATTTTTTTGGAGGAGAGGGCTTTGAGATTTACAGTAAAATACAGTAAGACCTTTCTAAAGGCAACATAAAGCAGTCAGCCCAGCCTAGTGGCACTGCCTTGATTTCTGTGACAAACCTTTCTCTCTCTCTGCAAATATGTCTCACTGGCAGGATGCCTGGGCTGAGAGGGTCTCTCTTCAGAACACACCTCCATGACCTGCAGAGGTGATACAGCATGCAGGACACAGTCAGCTGTGCACCCTGTACTTCAGTGGTGATTTTGCCAGCCTGAGGTGTAGAGTTGGACACCTCCATGCCCCAGCTCAGTGCTTGGCACAGCACGGGGGCAGATCCAGCCTTAAGGCTACAGGTGGTGTAGCATGGAGATAATGGAGCTGGCCAGGAGCCAGAGGAGATAAAAGGCTGGTGAGAAGGACTGGTTATTGGCTGGCTGAAGAACCTTGTTTTTATCCTGAGAGCTCGTGCTGGCCAGCTCATTTCACTGCCTTTGTGTCTCTATTGGTGTTTCTAATGCAGCTGACCCCTCTGGAGAGGCTGGGGGTCTGCTAATGCCCTGTAACACCTCTGGATGTGGGAGGGTGTGCAAAGAATCCCTGTGCTCTGGTGTGTTGGTGCTGTGACTCAATGGTCTTTAATGGGATGCATGGTCCTTTTGGAAGGCAAAAGATAATTATGCAGTTATCCAGATGAGAGCCTGGTCTGGCCTTGGGGCTGAACTCCAGCTCTTGGGGAGAATAACATAAGCATATTAACAAGCAGTGTTTACTCCTCTGTGTGTTACCTGAGAGCATCTCCTTACTGTGTGGGGGACTTCTTATGAAAGGGAAAATCTTTCTTCTGTGGGATCTGGAAAGATTGCTGGATACTGGCCAGGCCTCTGAATTCATCACCTTTCCTTGGTGGAGGAGACCCATCAGGTCTGCAGCTGGGTGTCTCATGACTGTTGGCTTTTATAGGGAATGGGCTTTTTGCAACAGGTTAATTCCCTGCCAATTCAAACAATGAGCCTGTGACACTTGAAGGAAGCTTTACATAAGCCTTTTATGGAGACCAGTTTTGCTGGAAAGACTGCTGTTAACTGAAACAACACTAAGGTTTCTTTCAGCAAAATCAATTAAAAATTACATGCTGAAAACAGAAGCTGAATGCCTTTCCTAATTACATACAGCCACTGTTAACAGAGCAACTTTTATTAGTGTGCTATTTGGTTTTTCCATGGGTCAAGACAGTGTAGACATGGGATTCCTCATGTTCACTCTTTGCTTTGTTTTTTGGTTGTTGGTTTTTTGTTTGGTGGTTTTTTTTCAGCTGGTGATTTTGTTTATTCTGATGCCCTTTTTCACATCTGGAGCCAGATCTTGTTTCCCCTGAAGTCAAGGGGCTTTCCCCAGGGAGGTAAATGAGCAGTTGAACTGGATCTGTGACTGATAGCAGCAGTGCTCTGCAAGGCAAACTGGCTGGCTGGGGGGCTATCCAGGGATTACTGGTGGTTTGCTTAGGTGCTGTGCATAGCTTTGTTTTCTTGGTAAATAAAGATAAGCCTTTGGTTCAATAAGGTGTTTTTAAGCTTTTCTGAAGACTTTATAAGAAAGACCTCCAGGCTGCTACCTGGAGACCTGAGAGCAGCCTTCTAATATCTAAGAGGGGTCTACAAGAAGGCTGGAGAGAGACTTTTTGCAAGGGTATGCAGTGATAAGACAAGGAGGAATTGTCTTAAGCTGAAGAAGGGTAGATTGAGGTTAGATATGAAAAAAAAATTCTTTACTGTGAAGGTGTGAGGCCCTGGCACAGGTTGCCTAGAGAAGCTGTGGATGCCTCATCTCTGGAAGTGTTCAAGGGCAGGTTGGACAGGGAAGGTGTTCCTTCCCATGGCAGTGGGGATTGGAATGAGATGATCTTTAAGGTGCCTTCCAACCCAAACTGTTTTATTGCTCAGTGAAAGTTTTTGCTTGAATGTGCTACAGTTCATGCCTCTCTAGGTAACCATTGCTGATTTGATGTATTTTATGCCTCTCTTCCCCATGGATTTAGCTATGTGGGCAGAGTTGTTTGCATCTGAGGAAAGGGTGGGAACAGCTCAACCAGTGCCAAAATGGGTGTGAGTCTCCATAACCTCAGCTGTGGGATCTGCTCTCTGTCACTTCAAGAACTCTATTTGGGGGAGCTCTGAGGCTCAGTGCAGTCTGGGATTGGGGCCCCAAAGACCAGAGTGGATATAAATGTAAGCAGGGCAAAATGAAGGATGTGCTGTTTTCTGAGAGCAGCAGAAGGGATGAAATATAAGCTGATTATCTGGTGAATGAGTGAAGCAAATCAGCTAAAAGCTGCAAACTGGCACAGAATACCCCACCAGCAATCCCATCCCTACAACAACTGCTTAGTGTAGAAGAGGAATTTTCATGCTGAAGTCTCTGGAAACACTTCATTCAGCTTTAGACAACATAAAGGGATGTGTCTTAGGGTCAGGAGTGTAGTGGTGTCTGTGGCTATCTTATCTGACAGTCAACAGCTCGTGTAGACTGATTTGTGCTTCTAGACAGTGCATCTTCCACAGAGCTTTCCACTCTGATGTGGTTGTTGCATGCTTGTGAGATGGGCTCTTTTACAGCCTCTGGCATGCAGTGCTTAAAGGGTTCTTTCTCTGCATTTGATCAAATGGAAAGTGCAGAGAGGAAAAAAAAGCCCAGCCTCTCACGTTTCCGTGTCATGTTCAATCAGTCAGAGTGCAGGACAGTTCAGGCCTGATTTACAGTTGTGCTTACGAAGAGCAGTCCTGTTTGGAGATCCACATATCAGATCTCTGTGCCCCATTGACTCCACTGTACATCGTCTGTGAACTTTGGTGGAACTTTCCACATGACTAAGGACCACTGAATAGCCCACAGAGGTTGTTGGCTCTGCTAGTGTCTACTTTTCCTTTATGGTTGTTTAAAGGGACTGATTTTAAAACCTGCAAACCCTGCACATAATGAGTTTGTATAAATCATTAAAAAACCCAGCTCGAAGGGGCCTCAAGAGTTTGTGTAGTTCATCCACCTGCCCCAAGGCTGGAGAACCTTTGCTGAATGCCAGTCTCTCATACTTTCACTTTTTTTTGGTGTAGCTGCTATATTTGCATATTAAAACATGTGAACTCTTACAGGCAAAGACTCATTTAGGGAATGCTTGCAATGAGAGCTTAGTGTTGTTTGAGAATTCTGGTGCAATAAAAATATAAAAATAATAATTAAAAAATCCTCTCATCTGTGGAGGGGATAGGTGATTAGATGTGAGTTGTGTTCTGGCATTCCTTTTGTGACTAATATATCCTCATGCAGGCATTTCACAATTAAAGAGCATGCAGATGCAATTAAGAAATAGCTATGTGTAACAATTACAGACAAGTTTGCAAAGAATGGAGACTTGGAAATCAGAATTAGGCTCAATCTTTAAGTCCTAGAGCACCAGGGAATATTTAGATTAGAACTTTTGAAACAAAGCAACTTTTCTACAAAAATACTGTTTTTCATTCTATTTTAAAGGCATAAAGGTCACCAGAAGGAGAAAACATAAAAACTTAAATATATTTTATGTTACTTTAAATTTATTTTTAAAAACTGCCCCTGAATATAACTGTTATGTTTTTAGCCAGAACTGCTCATCTGACTTTTAACATGTTCCCTGATACCAAGGGCATTCCAGGTATATAATTTCACAAATTTTGAAAACATTTGCTCTGAGCTCTCCAGAATTGCCCAGCATTAATCCAGTAATTTTATTGATCTTTGTACCCATCTCAAAACGAGGAAGCTCTCAGTGTCACTCTCTGAGAACATGAGCCCTGGGTTGGCATTAGGGAGGCTGATATATATAGCTGGGGAAAAGGTCTCTCTGTCAACCTTAATAAATGTTTTGTACAACTTCTTGAAAGAAGGATTATGCTGACAAAATGCTGTTGCATCTGCTTCTCTGACTTGCTGAAATGGAAGATTTCTTGCATCACAACGTGTTGCAGTGAGTGAAGTTGCTGTATTTGTGAGGGACACAATGAGAGACTCTGTGTTGAAATATTTGGCCTGCAGCAACAGCTGTAGTTAGCCAGGGAGAATTTGACTTTTAGCTGCAGCAAGATTGGCACCTGGTGTTTCTTTGGTCAATAATCCCAGTGTTTAGATCTTGTTCTTTATGCCAGGGAGCAGGTGGGTTACTCTGCTTTTATGACATTGTAAAGCCATCCAGCAACTTTGGATATCAGTGGTGGATCACTGTCACACCTTGTCTATGGATTCTATTTCAGAGCTGCCTGTAGTGATACAGACATAAACTAAAAATAATAACACAATGGAAAATTTCAACTATGACAGGGTAGTGCTGCAGTAATAAGTGTTTTACAATTCAGAATTTCTGTGGGAGAGAATTCCCTCTCCTGCCAGTGGTACCCTGGGCAGGATGGTGGGCAGAGCTTTGTTTCTGCCCTTTGTGTGCCAGCTGAACTGCTGCTGGGGCTTGTCCTTAGCTGCTGGTGCAGGCCAGGTTGCTGTTTATGGGACCTATTCTCATGGAGCATGGGGAAAGCATTGCTCATCATTTGGCCTCTGAGTCATGGTACCTTTGCTGTTAATAGGTTGGAGAACCTCCCCTTTTATGAGGCTGTGCCTAAGGGCACAATTTAATCTTGGAATTGTATTACCTGCTTATTATTCCACCGAAGAAGCAGTGGCAATATTCCAGCTGACAACAATGGAAAGGGGAGCAAGCCTTCAAGTCTCAACTGTGTACAAATGTGATATATTCAGAACCACAGAGATCCTCCATGCTCTGAGCTGATTCCTTCTGAATCAATTAAAGTTTCACAAGCACAATTTATTATTAACATCCAGAGCTGCTTTCACAAATCTCTCAGCAGCATGGTAGAGGAGTGCTCATGAATCAAGAAAATTACTTCCAAGTAGGAGAGGTTATGTACTAGCTAAATCCCTGATCCAGGCATACTGCCACGGCTAAGTCTGTCCAATAGGATGTGTGCATCCACATCTGAAGCATTTCTGATCTGAAGCATTTTTGTCATGGTGCCTGGCATCTTTGGCTGTTGGAAGGAAGGGGGCTGGAGGAGGGGGTAAATTGGGAAAAGCAGGGCTGGCTGTGCAAGGGAGCAGGGGGACATTATGCCGTGTGCAAACCTGTGTGGCAGCAGGGGCAGGAGGAAGTGCTCCCTTCAGACTCTCCAAGGACATTCCAGTCAGCCAGCGTGGGCTGTGGTAGTGAGGCTGCCCTGTGTCTCTGTGTCCAGACTCTGTGGCACTTGTGCTAAGAGTCTGAGCTGGTGTGTGACATTTAGCAAGCAGGCTTTGGGTTTTCTCCTCCCTCCTCTGGATCTTGTTACGTTCCTTTTGACATTTACCTGAGCATGAGAATGTAGCAGGGTCCCATGTCCTTGTTGACTCGTGCCTAAAAGCTGAATTAGTGTGCTTTGTATTTCTGTTTGTCAGTATCTCCTAGCCATAAGCTGAGGAATTGTGTGCTTATCTATGCTTTGAGGATTTTGACACAATCTTATCAACTTTGTAACATTTGACATTTCCTGCACCTTCTCTCTCTTTTTTTTTTTTTTTTTGTCTTTTATTTTATAACCATTCTTCCTAGCTGGAGCTCCCCATTCCAGTATTACTCATATAATTTCTCACATATTTTGAGCAGTAGCTTGAAACCTGGTGCCCAAACAGCAGCTTTACAGCCAGAATTTCTACCTTCAGACCCTGTTGAGCACAGAGGGAGCAAAAACCTTGGCACCTGACTCCTGCTTCTTGCTACTCTGTCCAGCCTTGATAAATGAGAAAGCCAAGGAGAAGCTGTGACTGCTGCCAGCTGGCCAAGCTCCCAGAGAGATAGTCCTCCCCTGGGAAGGTCAGAAGGCAGCACTGCCCTGCCACTCCACCCTTGCAGCAGCACAGAGCGTGGAGCCAGAGCTGGGCCTGCCAGTCCTGATCCTGCTGGGGTCTCTTTGGGGCCAGGGCCAACCCCTACAGGAGGGTGGCAGCTCTTGGTGTCCTTTGTGCTGCTTGGGATGCAGCAAGCCAGGGGAGATTCAGGCAGTCAGCTCATGCCTCACACTGCAGAGTTAATTTTGAAGTTGGGCTGGCCCATGGATGGCAGCTGATCTGCTGGTGGTAGGTTTGAGATAGGACTGGGATAACTCCCACCTGAATTCATGTTTTTTTCCCTCCTATCCTTCACAAAGACAAAATACCCAAATAATCCTTTGTGGCACCATATCTGTTAAATAAATAGCTTTTATCAGTGACTGAGCCACTTGAAACATAGTTCCCTGTCTGCTGTCAGAAAAGGCAATACTAAACTCTGCTGCTTCTTAGAACTCATGGGGTTTTGGAAATGAGCCAGAGCAAAGGGAAGCCAGCTTTCAAACCCCTAAAGCCACAGGTCATCTGTGGCTTGAGTGGGCTGAAGTTGGATTCATGCGTGGAAAGTATGTCACAGATTCCCCTACGCTCTTTTGATCTTGTGAAATTGCTCTGCTCACTCAAACTGGTGACTGCTCTGACAGGGATAGCCCCAGGGGAAGGACAGCTATTTGGGGTGATAAAATTAATGGGAAACTATCTTGCAGCCTGCCCTCTTTACTGCCCCTCATCATCTCCACTCAGAGCTGCCTTGGGGTCCTTCAGGACTGACAGTTTTCCCAAGCCACAGGACAGTCAGAAGTTCCTGCCAGAACTGTTGGGTGCTGCTTCCCAGCATCAGCCTGTGGCATCTCTGGATCCCTGCTGGCCAGGAAGCAAGGCAGCAAATGCCAAATATTGCCAGTAAGCTGACATTGGAATGGGGACACATGGAAGAGAGAGGATGGTCTTTGGAGGCCTGGCTGTTGCCTGTGCATGAGTTAAATGTGGCGTGGAGTACTGGGTATTTCACATTCTGTCATGGCTAGGACAGGGCAATTGAAGTCACTGTTTGGTTGCCTTAGAGCCTTCCCTACTTTCTCCTCACTTTCTTACAGCCAGGCTCATGCTGAAAATCTCCACCTCTTTTCCAGGGAAGCTCCTAATATTTCCAAGTCTTTGCTCAGCCTGTGTCTTCCTTGGGACCTTGCTGTGGTTTGGGGCAGTTCAGGTTGTTCTCCTGTTCTCTGGGGGATGCAGTTAAAAGACAGCTGTCCTTCAGCAGAGCTGGGTTATAGAAATAGGCACATCATGCCCAGACAGTCCCTATTTCCCTGAAGCCCACAGCATGCAAGGGTGGCTGGCTGGAGCCTCTGGGTGTAGCACAGGCACTGCTTGCTCCCAGGCTTTCTCTGGGCTGTGCTGGCAGAGCCCTGCACAGCACTGGCCAAGTGAGTGTCTGTCCCAGCGCTGTTATGTAAGGGGGAATTTCAACATTAATTACCTGTCTTGGCTTTGGGTTTCTTTCTGTCTCTGCTGACACCAGAATGAGTCTCAGAAGATTCAGCGTGGCTTCCGCAAACAAAACAAACAAACTTCATTTCACAGGCTCTGGGCTTTGCTTATTTCTGCCAGGAGCATCCACTCTTCTGGGATGTTTTCCCTTTGTTTCCCTGCCACTGAGGAGGGACAGCAGTTTCTCTGGAGATGCTGCCGAGCATAGCTAACATGCTTAAGTATTTGAGCTGCAGGGAGGCTGGCACTTCCAGTCAGGCCAATTAAAAGGGAAAAATTAACATTTCCCTTTGCTCTAGGCCACCTTCCTGCATTCTGGAGGGCTGAAGGAGGGAGGGATGCCATCAGAGCTGTAGAGGTTGGCTGGGACAGAAGTGTGTGCTGGGCCAGAGGTGTCGTGTTCTCCCTAATGGCTTTCCTCCCCCCATCTGAAGTCATTAATGCTCGTTAAGCCAGGATGGAAACAAACCCAAACAACAACAGTCTACAAAATAATTTCATCACTCCAGACTAGTTCTTTTTTTTCCTCCAGTGAAGCAATTAGTCTCCTGTGATCCCATTTTTAGCCAGGCTGGAAACAACCAGACAGACAATAGTGAATTCCTCTTCTGGCAGAGCAGTCATCGGATCTGCTCCCTGATGGGAAAGGTGAGGAGTCCCCTTGCCTGTCTCTAGGGGAAGAATCTCCCTGCAGAAATTCCTGTGGGCATTGCTGAAAGCCCTATTTTTGTGCAGCCTCTCCCAGTGAGTCACAGCCTCTGGCTCTCTGGCTACTCTGAGAGCTCTCAGTACCATGGCTTTTCTGCCAGCCCACTGCAGGGTTTAATTCTCTGTGGTTTTGCTCTCATGGGTGTACAGCCCGTCCCACTTGCTGGCTGGTGATGCCAGTTGTGGGTGGCAGAAAGTCATGAAGTAACTTGTGGTTTATACCAACAGCAGAGCCATGCAGGACTAGTGTGGAGGCAGGGTGAGACTTTCCAGTCTCGCTCATTTGAGTGGTACTTGGTCCTAGGAATGGCTCAACTTGGTCCTAGGAACGGCTCAGCCCATGCTAGGGGACAGTGCTGTGGAGCAGCAGGGTGTGATATGAGCAGGGTCTGGCAAAATTTAGGGTGTGTGATAGGAAAGAGAGGGGCTGGCTGAAGTCACTGAGGCTGCCCAGAGAAGCTGTGGATGCCCCATCCCTGGAAGTGTTCAAGGCCAAGCTGGAGGGGGCTTGGAGCAACCTGCTTCAGGGGAAAATGTCCCTGCCCATGGCACCTGGGTTGGAATGAGATCATCTTTACAGTCCCTTCTTACCACAGTCATTCTGTGATTCTCTTCTATGATTTCCTGAAGTCCTGTGTAGCACCACACAGAGCTGTGGGGGGAGCTTGGCCAGAGCCACCCGGGAAATTACTCCATTCCTGTAACTGCTTGTAACATGAGTAATGTGAAATGCTGTCCTCTGCCCAGGGCAGAGCCTGCAGCTGCACCACACACAGGGCCTTCCTCTTGCTTTTGAGGTTTTTGTAGGGTGTGGGGAAGCACTGGGTTCCCCCTCCATCGCTGCAGCACCCTCACTGCCCTGAAAAGCACAGATGGGATGGGGGACAGGTACAGCTGGAGAGCACTGTGGCTGTGCTGCTGGAGGAGGAGATTCAAATCATCAGAAAAAGGGATCTTGCTGTCTCTAGGTCCTGAAAAGCAGCCCCGATGCCACCTTAGCAGCTGGACAGTGCTAAACCCAAACACTTCCCTTTCAGGATGCAGGAAGGCTCTAAGCCCAAATCCATGTTTTACCTCATGCACACGAGGTAAAAGCCACAGGGTTTCTAGTCAGGTGCCAGGAAAAGCTGCAGCTGCCCAGAAAAGGGCAGCTGAGGACAGAGGGGAGCTCTGCTCGCTGGGCTGCTAGGATTAAGAGCAGTTCACCGCGTGTTTGAGTCATGTGTCACCAGCCGGGCTCTGACTCCTCTGGTATGAAGGTGCAGTGTGGGCACCGGGGCCGGTGGGCTGTGCAGTGCTTCTGCTCCAGATGGAAAGCCAGGGTGGAGAAACACTTGGCAAAGAAGTCTGCCAGGCAGGCTTATCTGGGGATGTGCAGAAAAAGTGTTTCTGCCTGATCCCTACAGCTTGCATCAACACTGGGACACAGCCTGCTGCATCCGAGCATCACCCTGGGTGTCGGCTGCTCCCGCCCCGTGCCTGGGCAGAGCTGCCCTGCTTGCTGTAGAGGGATGAGAGGCTGTTGATAAATGTTGTCATCTTGCTGGGTGTTCTCTGTTTTGAGTCATTCCAGCCATGGTGATGGTTGCTGGTGGTGCCAGGAGTGCCAGCAGGCTCTTGGGGTGGGGGCAGCTAACCAAATGCCCAAGGGTTGAGTTCCAGGTGGGTGGGATGGCTGTGGGGATGCCAGCACATGTGTGCAAGGGAAACCCAGGGATTCCAAACCTGCAGCACCAAATTAAGGGATTGGCTGGAGAGGAAGCAGGAGGGGTTTGCATTTGTATCACTGTGGTGCTTCCCAAGTCACCACAGGGACAATGGGAAGTAAGCCAGTGTTCAAAAGCTGATTCCAGGTGCTCTTGGACATAATCTTGATGGAAAAGCAGCTGCTGTGTCATGGTGTGGTTGCTTTCCTGTTAAGAGCCCAGGACAAAGCACACTGCAGCACTCACAGCACCACCCCCAGACAGGGTCCTGTGCTCTCACAGCCATGGGATCATTTCAGGTACTGTGGAATCATTCCTCATGCAAAACCATGGAGAAGTTTGCAGACCATTTGTGAAGTAAAGCATTGTGGATTCTGTTTGAGAACAGAGATGGAGGACAGGTAAACTTAGAAATGATGTCCCCAAAGTGCAGAGAGGACATGGGCTCTATATCTGCAAATCCATCTAAAAAAAGTTCCAGAGGTTCATTAGCTTTAATGTGTCAGTTGTGGGTAATGCATTTCAGCATGCTGGTATTAAAATAATGCCCTTTTTATCCCTTTTTCTCAGGACAGTACAGTCATTCTGCTTTCCCTGAGCCTCCATGGTTTTCCATTAGTCCTCAATCAATTATTTATTCATGGGAGAGTATCTGAGAGCAGCAGTACTTGACTGTGGAGATGAGTTTGAAGTACTTGATGGCTGAACCCACTGGAATTGTCAATAACATTAAGAAGTACTTTCCTTCCACAAAATAAAAATGTGGCATTGTAGGTGGAGAGTGCTAAACTTTGAGGACATGAGCTAAAAAACACTGCACTTTAGATGCCACCTGGGTGTAACTTTAGTGAGCGCTGACAAGGAGTTTTTTGAGAATCACCTTGCCTTCAAGTTGACTAACTTTTGCATTGTGATAGAAAATATGTATTGTTGTGCAATTCTGGCCTGTGTTGTAAGCATGGGAGGTCTAGATAGAAAATCTGTAATTCTGAGTTTTGATCTGATGTGGTGCCTCAGCAAGAGGCACCAAGGTATTTGACTGGTGTTTCTTGTCTCCCTAGACTAGAAATAAGTTTCAGTGAGGATTTGTGGTGTCTTCTTCCTGACCAAAGGGATTTATGAGCAAGACATGTAGTTGGAGCCTGTGTAAGCAAGAGGGACATGACAGCATCAGATCTTCCACAGCTGAAATAGTAAAATCTGAATTTGTCAGGAGGCATATTTGCAGATGGACACACAGCACCCTGGGCATCCTTCTCCATGGTCACACGTTGCAGAGGCCAAAGGGACTCACAGGGACTTGATGTGTAAATGTGCTAAAAATTCAAGGGCTGAGCAGTGTAAAGACAGACTTTCCTCACTCATGTCCCATTTCTATTTTTTTCCTTGATGGGGTCGGAGGAGACAGTGCTTATTCCATTTTGTGATTGATTTGTTTCATACATAACAGGAACGAGGCAGTTGGCAGCTCCATGTGCCTGGCAGCCATGTCAGGTGAGCATCACTTGACTCCTGCTCTGGGTTACTGCTGCTTTACAAACAGTCAGGGAGCCACCTAAGGCACCTAATTTGGGAGCTTTGGTAGCCTTGTCAGCTGGTGAGTCAAATTTAGAGGGCCTGAAGTGGCTTGGGAAAGCATCTGTTCCCATGTGCCAGCTGAAGAGGGAGCCCAGCCCAGTGAGACTCGAGGGTTAAGTGCTTGATGTGCTGTGGGGATAACAGCAGCCAGCATTGTTGGTGGGCAGTTTGGGGTCCGTTTGATGCTGTGTGGCATTTGGGGTGACACGTGGGATCTGGTCTGTCCCTGCTGGCCTGGCACAAAGGTCAGTGTCACTGGTTCCTGCATGCAGGCGGCCTGGGAGGAGTCAGAGTGGGACTGCAGAGAGCTGAGCATGCCCAGCCAGGAATTCCACCTGGCTCTGCCCTGCTTATCCAGGATCCTTGGGCTTCACACAGCTCTGGGTGAATCACCTGTAATGAGTGAATAACAACAGTAATTCACATGAAATGAGAAATTAAATCTTGGGATAATGACCCATCTTCTAGGCTCCTAGAAAAACTTCTTCCATTTTATATTTAAGTGATTGTTGTGGTCAAAAGCAGAGAGATCAGAGCAGTCAGAAAAGCACTGTGTTTGCCTAAACGTTCCTTGGAGTCTTAGAAAAAAAAGAGCCAATTATATCAGTGCTGGTGTCAGTTTGTTTTTTAAGAAACAACTCTCAAGACAGCATTTCCTAGGAAATTCATTTATTTCTTCCAAGGGGAACCAGGCAGAACCCCCTCCTGAGCAGCAGTGGGGTGGCTGTGTGCTTTGTGCCCACAATGTGTCACTAGCAGGGAGACTGTTCTTTTGCTCTGTGCATAAAAATTCAGTGCAGATGGTGAGATTTTCAAAAGCAGCCATGCTGGGTCAGCACGGATGCTCCCTCAAAAGTTAATAGTAAGTTTGGCAGTGGAAATCTACAGGCCAAAGCAAGGTGCTTTTAAAAGTCCTGTCTAAAAATACAGTACTTCTGCCTTCAGCTTTGTTTATTCCATTATAGAAAGGAGATTAGCACCTATAGCCTTAGCTTTATAAATCTGGATCTGTAATTCAGAGCCTTAATAAGGTTAAGTAATTTTATTTTTTTTTCCTCAGGGCAGGGCCTATTTCAGAATTGAGGGAACTTGACAGGAGTTGGTTTTTTTCACTGATTTCCCTGGATTTAGAGTCAGCCTCAGAGTACAGCGAACCTTACCTGTATCAGATGAATGTGGAGAAGTCTGCCTGACCAGATTTACAGGTTCCAGGCAGGAGTGTCCTTCCCACAGAGCCCTGCTGGCATTCCCAGTACCAGCACAGGTTGGTTTCCTGCCTGAGCCAGTGCCAGAGGCAGTCTGCACACATCATCCTGATGGATAGGGACACCTTCATTTTTATTTTCTTTGATATTTCTAGGAGCAAAATATTCCTCCTAAGACTGGGCTGAGGAGGGTGGATTCCATGGCAGCTGTGGGATGAGCAGGAGCGTCCCTTTGGTGTGGGCTGCTGGCTTATTCCCCCAGGGCAGGCTTAGTGGCACACGGTGGGGACCTGTCAAGGAGGAGCCTTTTCAGCAGCACAGGCCAACCCTGATGCTACCAGGACAGCTTGGGGCCTTCAGCAGCCCTGTGGTGGGCTGTGGGCAGCTGGTGATGACTAATCCTGGATAACTCTCACTCCATCTTGTAGTGTTGAGACCATGCTGTGCTGTGGGCACAAACCTGATTTTGTGTTAATTTCCATATCAGGCTTTGAATCAACATTGATCTATTTTTGTCAAAGTGACACAACAGGCTTGTGCTTTTTAACCTCTCCTGGCTCCATCAGTCCCCTGATTCTTGTTCCTGCATTTGGGTCTTGAGTCTGTTGTGTGCCTCCTCTGAAGACTTCAGGCAATGAGATGCACAAAAAGAAGCATTGTGGTTGGTGGGGTTTTTTTCTTTTTTTTTTTTTTCCTTTTCCCCTCTTTTTCTGGCAACAGTAAAATAACAGCTCTGTTGGGAGCAACTCAGCAAGTAATGTTTCAAGGCCAGCAAATTCCAGTGTTGCTGCCCAGTGGGACTGAGGAGTCTATCACAGGACTAGGCTGGCAGCTCATCCAGAGAGAGAGTGCGTGGCATCCGTACCAAAAGCTGGACACCAAGCCTTTTTCCATCCACTTCTCCCCTTCCTGCAGAAAATGGGAGGACAAATGCTCTGGGATTCAGTGAAACACTTCAAGTGCAGCTCCTCTTTTAGAGTCCCACATAAAAGTGCAGCAAATAATACATAGATTATATATAAGTATCTATTAGAAAAGTGCACACACACCAATTTGGATGTATAAATAAATTATAGGGGTTGTGCCATCTTTGGGATTACTCCAGTGTGGCAACCTCCAGCACGCCTGTGTTTCACCAGTAATGGCTCTGGCTCGTGGCTGCCCCATTTCACATGTCCCCCATGTCTTTTTGCCCTTGTAAAGCTGCCTTTGGACACTGTCATCTGCCCTCTTAGAGCTGCTGTGGGTGTAGTAAAGGGAAGCTTGAGGGTGTGCCTGACCCCAGAGGGACTCACTGAGGTCCCACTGGATCTGTACCACCAGCGTGGGGGAAGCTCTGTGATCATCTCTGGTGGTGTGCCCAGGGTTTTTAGTCTCTGCCTTTATACTTGAGCCTACCACTCTTGTTTTAACTGGAGGATGAATCACGCCTGCTCATCTCAGCAGCAATGAAATCCTGTGAGTAATTGTGTTAATCTTCCACAGGCGCCCTTCTGAAGTGCCCAGAGGGAGGGGAGGTGGGAGTGCTGGTGCTTCAAACCACCAGAGAGGCCTTGGATGCTGGGTAATGCCATCTCCTGTGCTGTAAGAGAAGTCAGTGCCTTGGGCACTGCTTTGTCTCCAGAGCAGCAGCCCGGGGTTTAGCAGGGGAGGGTCAGTGCTCTGATGTGGGCTGGGAGCTGCTTCCAGGAAGCCCTTGCAGGCAGGAAGGGGCCAGGCAGATGGACAGCCAGCAATGCTGGGTGCCAGCCCATCTCTGCCAAAAACCCTATGGTGCTGCCTTAATGCAGGCAGAATGCTTGTAGGAACTTGTCCTTGAAGGGCTGCTTGACTTTAAAATAATAATGATAGAGCACTTCTGGAGACAGTGCTTGCCAGTCTGTTTAGTCTGAAGCCCCAGCAACAGAGCAAGAATCAGACTTACCCCATCAGTGTGCAATACTGATACTGAGTGCCTTTGGACATCCTGAAGAGCACAGATGCAGGTGTGAGGATCTGTCTTGGGCTAATTCACCCACTCCTGACCTTGCCCTCGGGGCAGTCCTTGGCCACGTGCTGTGGTGACAGCTTTCAGCATGCTCTAGTGCTGTGTCTGACCCTGCACTTGAGTCCATATTGCATCAGTCTGTAACATCTTGTGTTGCAAGAGAGGTGGAGCCTGCTTTGGAGGCTGACTATCCCTAATCCATCACACCTTTATCCCAACACATGGCTGCAGAGCATTTCCAAAGGTCTGTGCTCTGCGAGCCAGCAGGGTGGGTTGGGTGAAGCGGAGACAAGGCAGGAGGTACTTGTTGTATTCTGCCACATTCCCCTCCACAGCAGGATGTGCTGTGATGGGATGAGGCTGTAAAAGCCCCAGGAATGGTGCTGGGCTCCTGGCTGGAGCACTGCTCACGTGCTGAGGTGGCTGTAGGATGCACCTTTCCCACAAGCTTCCTCTGGCTCCCGTGGCCAGCAAGGACAGGCACCTGTCCCTACTGTTAAATGGCCCAGCAATGAGTGTGGATTTTCAGTGGAGTTTCACTTACTTGTACCACTTACCCTGAGTCTGAGTTGGATCCTTGAATCATTATATCATATTTCTGCTATTGCTTTGTTTGTGAGAAATGAGAAGGTCAGCCTGGAGCCATGGTGGCTGTATTTACAGTCCCTAAACACTGAAGTCTGGTCAGCTTTTGAAAACAACTTTTGGCTGTTAGATCAGTGTAGAAGGGCACTTGCTATGTTTCATCCCTACTTTCTGGTAATTACGAAATACAAACATCTGGGGAGATCTTCCCCTCATTTCTGTCCTGTGACACTGCACTGCAGGTTGCAGTTTGCTGTAGCCAGGCTGTCTGTGTGGCTGACAGTGGTCTGGGTGGGTTTCACCTCAGAGGTTGTTTGGAAACCAAAATAAATGTTTTCTTTACCCAAAGGAATGTTTTTCAAGGAAACAAAGCGTTGAAGTTACGTTTTGCAGTCCCTGTGTATTTTGACATTACTTCGTGCAGTGCTGGGGAGGATGGGGCACACAGACTGAATCCCATGGGATTTTGGGAATTGTGCTGGGAAGCTGCAGGTGTGGAAAGCAACACTTTCCATCTCAGCCTGCAATGCCCACACAGTGGTGTGTGTAAATGCCTACACACTGCTTATATGCTGGGTAACAACAGTGTCCTACCTCTTTTTATTTGGCAGCAAAACTCAGGATTTCAACTGTTTTTCTCCAGCTTGGTACTGCTTGATCCTTTTCTGATCTCTGCTTTGTGGCTCCCTTTTTCAAAGGCCAGTAACCTGGAGTTTCATTTGAGATTTCAGTGTTTCCTCCTGCCCTAAAGATGTGCCTAAGCAAATATCAGCAGCTCAGCCTGGGTTTTTATGTCTTAGCTCTGGTAGGATATGTTGCAGGTGTCAGCTGCAGCCTGTATTTACTGCTGCCACTCAGCTTTACCACTGCCTAGGACATGCTTAACTCTTCCTTGGGGCTATGAGAGTGTGAGTTTCTGGTTATAAAAGCTTACTTGCTCATAGAAATAACTAATGTTTGGTTGTTATTAGAAAAATGTGGGTGATGTGGAACATTTTCTGTGAGGGAATTTGTAAGCAAGTTCTCTACAACCCAAGACTTACAGTAAAAATGGCCTTAATCCCAAAGTGGTATAAAATCTTGGGGACAAAATGGGGAGATCCCTAGTCCAAAGCTGATGGGAATAGATTCATGAAAAGAATTATTTTCTTTGAGTTTTCTAATTGAGTCTTCAAGATGGAAAGAAAGAAAATCGCTTTGTGGACCCAAAATAAATGTTAAGGCTTTTTAAAAGCAATTTTTTTTTTTTTTTTTTTTTTTTTGCAAGTCAAGACAGCATTGGTTTCAGGTAAAAGGAAGTACTTTCGTTTGGATGTTCCTTATGAATGCAAAGGAAAATGGGAAACATTATCGACTTCACAGGAGTATTTAGGGCTTTACATAAAACTGAGACCTCCATCTGTTCTTCTCCTTATTTAATCAAAGTATGGGTTTAAATCTGTTGTCCACTGTATTTGGAGCAAAGCCTCCAACTTGAAAACTACTGCCTTTTTCTTAACTATCTTACCAACTGTGCTATTCTACAGGTACATCTTTCATTCTCCTCTGTTGAAGTTTCTTCATTAAAAAAAAAAAATTACAATGTTTTTGGAGCAGGAGTTGGAAATGTGTATTACTTTGGCTACCAGAGCAGGCAATAGAAATGCATTTTTCTGCATCATGATGGAGATTGCAGTATTTTTGTGAAGTAAGATGATTTCAGCAGAAGAGGTGGAGAAAAATTAAAATCTCATCCCTGCTAGCAAAGGGACTTGAATGCACGTTTGCTCACCCAAAAGTGTTTCCAAGGAGGGTCTAAAGAGAAAGTTTTCCCCTTCAGAAAAGCCAAAGTTACTCATTTAGCTAATTTCAGTTTGGGGATTTTGTTTTTCTTTTTGTATTTTTTGAAAACCATTTGGCTGGAGTTTTATGTTAGCCACACTTACCTTTGTGGCTGGCACCACTGAGTGATTTGCATTGGGATGGGAGCAACAGGCTTTAATGAGCTTTAAACTGGACCTTTGAGATCAGCAAACCTGGGATAACCTTGAGGGGAGGCAGGAAGCCAGTGCCTGCCACCCTTACACCTCTGGATCCTTACTACATGTACTGCCCTTACCAAAACAGGGTGATGAAAGCAAAATAAGGGAAAAACCCTCCAATCTTCATCCTTTCAAATACAGTTTCTGCATCAGGAGTGAGATGGCAGGTACGTGTATCAGACACATTCCCTGGCAAAAGTCCCTGGTGCAGGGAAATTGCATTTGACAGATGCTTTGGAAAAGGACCAGATCATCTGCAATTGTAATTTTGGGTTTTTTGCAAACGTCAAACTGGAGCAGCAGATGTGCAAAGAACACCTCTCCCAGTGAGTGACACTGAAGCAGCTCATTTTGTCATTTCTTCTGGGTCTAGACTAAACAAGGCCATTAAGCCAGTGTGCCATAGCTGAGGGTGAGGACAAAGACAGCCTTTTCTGAGTCAGGATGAAGCCTGTTTTCCAGGGAGGCTTTGCCAGTGAAAGGCAGCACCTCAGCCGGACCTTAGAAACGCAGCCTCAGAAAACCTCTCTGCCGTTACTGCTTCATGGAACTGCTAAAAATATTGGATGGAAAATGCAAGTATTAAGGAAATGAGGTAGATTTGGCCTTTCTGAGCTGGATGGCTTCCAGTTTCATCAGCTTCCCGGAATCCTTGCTGAGAAAATGAAGAGCTCCTTGTAAATCTCAGAGAACTGTCAGTGTTTTTCCTCTCATGTGGCTGTGCTGGGTGCGTGGGGAGACCTGTCAGCATCAAGCAGTGAGTTCAGAGCTCACAACTGCTGGGATGGCTTGGGACAAATGCTCAAACCACAGCTTTCCCAGGGATTTATCATATGGGGCATCCAGAGAGAGCAGGCTCCAGAGGAGCCCGTGGCTGAGGCTGCCGCTGTGCTGGCCCACAAGACCTCTGAGAGGGAAGTGTAGGATGATCTCCTGTCACTTTGCTGAGCAAAGAGCATTGAGCAGCCTTCTGTGGTCATGGGAGGTCCTCTTCTAAAATTATCTGCACGTAGCCAAGGGCCTGAGCAAGTGAGAGCCAGAGTAACGTCACATTACAGGTTATGTGAAAATAGAAAATGCAAGTGTTGGGTTTCACACTGCTGGACAGAAGTCAGGAGGAGACAACAGACACTGTTAATGGGTTTAACGTGCAGTGTGGAGGAGCCAAGGGCTGGAGCTTTGCCTCGTGTGGTTAGAGCTACGCTTAGCCAGCAAGAGGCAGGCAGTTTAAATTTAATGCCAATTACAGAGACAGAGGCTCTCTGGGAGGACACAGCGCTCTCACACCTGCAGGACTCCTGCCATCTCAGAGCTGGGATGAGCATGGTGCCCTGTGCAGCTAACAGGAATTTGGGAGATCTTGCAGCATGTCCTGTGGGGCAGAGGCTGGGAAGTGGCAGCGTGCCCTGGCGACGTGGTCAGCAGAGCTGGCCCAGCCCCGCAGCTGCCTCTTGCCTCTGCTCTTCCACATTCAGGACTGTGTTTCTGCTGGCTCAGATGTAAGGATGGTGTATTTTGAGGTATGCCCAAAGTTTTCCAGGACGTGGTGGATGTTTCAGGGAACAGAAGGAGGTTTGCTAAGGGGATCTCCAAGCAAGTTCACCAAAATTCCCCTTTCAGCTGTATCTTTAGGGCGCGCCGCTACAGTCAGCACTGCCCAGGACCGAGAAGGTGTTTGCTGCATTTCAACCCAAGCCAAGAATAAACTGTGCATTTCAGCCACATCGTGGCAGATTCCTGAAAACAAGGCCTGCCTTCATGCTTGGAGGGCTTCCTTGCCCTGCCAGGAACCACAGGGAAGAACAACAGGAGCTTTGGCTGTAAACTACTGCTGAAGATGGGCTGTCGTGGGCAACCACGCACAAACCTCTCCCTGTGCTCCCCTAAAGCCTTTCCAGGACAAGCCTTTGCCCACATGCCTCAGCCATCATTTGTGATTCTCAGAAGGGAAAAAATAAGTGTCTCCTGCTGAGCATCCCACCCAGAGCAAACACTGCAGCATGAAACAGGCATGGGCACTGTCCTTGGCATCCAAATCTCACTGGCCACTGGGCAGCTCGTGGGCCTGCTGGGAAGGGCAGCAGTGTTGCCAGTTTTTGCTGGCTTGTGTAGCCAAGCCATCTTAAAGTTGAAGAGAGAGGATGTGTGGTCTTGTGATTAAGATCCGAGCTGGAATTCAGGAAGCTGATGTTCAAGCCTTGTCTCTGGGGGACACTGGGCAAATTTCTTAACTTCTATCCTTTCCTTTCCCATCCATTCAAAAGAGGTTAAGAATACTTTTCCTTATCTCTTTAGGAGAGGATGTGGCTCTGATTGTCTTACACAATATGTCCTTGATCTTTCCAGTGCAGCAGTGTAGCTGAGGGAGGGCTGTCTGGAGTCCTGTGGGCCATGGAAATGCCAATGCACAACAGAGACATCAACCCCCTGGTTCTCACTTTAGGATCATAGATGGAGGATGAACAGGATCAAACTGGATTCAGATTTCAGCTCAACCACAGGTTTTTATATTGATGTGGAGATGTCACCACCTATGTTACCACCCTCCATACTGCTCTTCCTTCCTAGGGAAATAGAGCCAACCAAAGGGCAAAATGGATCAAGATCCAACATGAAGGGGTTCTGAGACCCTAAAATGTATTTACTTTTTGATCCTGATGTGGGCATCAGAATGATTTGAAGGTGCCTTTGTGAAGCCACCCCATCACGGTGCTGCTGTGACGGCTCTGGGCAGCTCTTGGGCCAACACCTGAGATAGTTCAAAAAATGAGCTGTGACCTGTTTGTGCCTCACAGAGCTGCCATCAGAGCTTCTCTCCTGCATCTGCAGTGGTGCCTGGAGCTTGTCTGGCAGCTGCAAAGCAGAGGTGCTACGAGCTGGTGCATTTTTAGGCAGGCATTGCCTAAGTCTGCAGATGACCCTGTGGTGTTCCTGACAGTGCTTCTGGCTGCAGGCTGTTCCTGTGGCCAATCTCAAGGTCAGGCAAGCTGATAAGCTTTGTTAGGGCTCTGTCATTTTGGCAGCTCTGCTTTCCCAGAGGAGCTCCCAGGCTGTTAGAGGTGATGTACTGGAAAAAGTGTCCCCCTACAGCTTGTTGGACTGCAGGTCTCTTGTGACAGTGGCAAGGAGGTCCCCACTCCAGTGAGGGCTATGGGAGATGTTCACTGCTTATATCAGTGCACTGCTGGAATTGATACAGCTGGGAGGACTTTAAGAGTTTGCCTTGTGATGGAGGCATCCTGTGCTGCCTGAAGATTCCCCCTTTCCATGTGATGTGATGTCAGTAGGGATTTTCTTCTCTTCTCAGCTTGGATAATGCTCCAGATGGAGTTTATCAGTCAGGCTGATAACAAGGAAATCTGTGACTGAAGCCCCAACACCTCAGGAGGGGTTCTTCCCTTCTGCAGAGGCCTTGCTGTGCTCCCCAGCTCCAGTGTCTGCTCCAGTGCAGCTTTGCTGAATCAGAGTGCAGCCTGTGTGCAGCATTTTGCTGCATCATAACATCCTTACACAATCTGACAGTTCTGGCAACCTCTGCTCCAGTGAGTCCCAGAGCTAAAGGAGCAGGAGCCCTGCCAGCCAGGTTTGTGGTGTGTTTGGAAACCCATGTGGGCAAACTCCTGCAGCACCTGTCTGCATTAAATGGCACTGGCAGAATGATGCTTCTTTCTCCCTCCCTTTTGTAAGAGATGAAGCAAAAGAAAACCTCTCCTGCACGACTTTTGTTAATTTTTTTATGATGATGATGTTTGTCCAGGTTGCAGGTTGAGCTTCCGAGGCCTGGGATGGTGCCTGCATCTGTGTGGGGCTGCTCCAAGCACTCAGTGACTCTGAATGATTCTCATTTTAGGGACTTGAAGCTGGACAACGTGCTGCTGGACTTCGAGGGGCACTGCAAGCTGGCAGACTTTGGAATGTGCAAAGAGGGCATTCTCAATGGCATCACCACAGCCACGTTCTGTGGCACACCAGACTACATTGCTCCAGAGGTAAGGAAACCTTTCCTTGGCCAGGAAAATGGCCACCATGTGAAAAGTGTAGGTGAGCTTTGGAACTGCCAGTGTCTTTGGCTTTGCCTTATTCGATTGCTGAGCTCAGGGTTTCCTCCTTAGATGTATTATCAGCCCCTTGTGAAGTAAAACATGAGTAAATCTTCAGGCTGCTGTATGCACCAAAATAAGCCTGTATTTTTCTCTAGAAAATGTGAGGTGAAAAATCGAAATAGAGCTGTGAAAATCTTGAGAGGCACATACAGATGGTGTCCCAGCTTGATTTGAAAGGAGATTGAATTCTCCTTCATTACACAGTTCCTTTTTCTACCTCCTCACACTCCCTGTCATTCCCCAATCTCACTACAAAATTAATAAACACCTGTTTAAGGAGCAGCTGCCCTCCAGATGCTGCCAGATGTTCCAACAAGGTTTCACATCCTTCAACACAATTGAATCTCTGTCTGTGGTTGATGTTTGCACCATTCTCCCACACTCACACTGCTTCCCCTCTCCAGCTGAAAGCCTTGCTGTAGGAGCCAGGGAGGTGTTTTCCTCCCAAGGGCTCGGGGGAGGCGATGTCAGCTCACACACGCGGCTGCTCAGCTGCTTCTGAGGCTCAGCCAGTTTTGCTGGAGTGCCCCTTCTCCTCCAGCTCAGCCCCAGCATCATTCTAAGGCCTTGCTTCCCAGGTGACCCAGCCAAGCTCATTCAGCCCTTGCTTAAAGCACCTGATGAACCTTTGTGCTGATCTGGGGGTTCCCAGAGTGAGATCACTTCATGTTCCTGGACATGCAAAGAGAGAGCGCTGTTAGTGAGAGCTTCTGCGTTACCATTTCCAAATCCTTCTTTCCTCCCCTGCTCTGATATGAAGCTTCAGGGTTGGTGTTTCTTTCCTCCCTGTGCTGCAGATCCTGCAGGAGATGCTGTATGGCCCTGATGTGGACTGGTGGGCCATGGGAGTGCTGCTGTACGAGATGCTGTGCGGCCACGCGCCCTTCGAGGCCGAGAACGAGGACGACCTCTTCGAGGCCATTCTGAATGATGAAGTCGTCTACCCAACGTGGCTGCAGCAGGATGCAGTGGCAATCCTCAAAGCAGTGAGTTCCTTTGGCTGTTTGCTCTCTGTCCTAGCTTTCTCCAGCCTAATTCCAGCAAAAGAGAGCAGGGCCGGGGTATTGGCATGTAGAAATCGCGTGAGAGCCTGACCCTGACCCTCTTCTTATCTCGGATTGAAGGGTAAACAGAAAGAACATCCTGCCACACTTAGAAGTGTTTGCAGAGTTATATGGTTTAGTAGCCAACTTGGCAAGCAGAGTGTGAACCTGTCTGTGTGTCTGGGCATTCCCCTGCTTGCTTAATGATTGACAGTGTGTGATCATCTCCCAGAACAGAAGCAGCAGGTAAATACAGGGTTTAATCAGTAGCAGCCATATGGCCAAGAAGTGAAGTCTTCCTGATAATCCTCTCTGGTAATGCCAACATCCCCCAGGTTTGCTGTCTATCTCCATGCAAAGACAGGGGTTTGATTTTTGTGTGTTTGGGAGGAAAAGAAACAGCAAAAAGTTTGAGGAGAGCTGTTGCTGGCGACACTCTGTCCTTGTCCTGCCATGTATTCCCAACTTTTTCCATGAGTTCTTTTATCCACATGCCTCACATTTTTGCCTGTGACATGGGAATTAAGCTTTTAAGATTTTGGGCTCTGTGTGAGCCTAATGCACTGGAACTGCCTGGCTTTTCTGTGAGGAATCAAATGGTGATTTATGACAAGAGTGTTAAACTATGAACTAGGAGACCTAATTTGACTGTTCTGCTACTGTCTTCTTCTGGCCCTCATCACATCACCAAATATCTCTAAGAACCTTTTGGAAAGAGAAAGATCAGAGTATTCCCTTTTCTTGAGAAAGTACTGTGAACAAAGATGCATTTAAGAGTGGATACCAGTAAATATTATGCTAATAAAGTGTCTAAGAAATAATTGGATAAGGTAGTAATTTATAGAAACTCATGGAGCACTAGCCCAGAGAAATGGGGTAGTCAGTGATGGGTCCATTTGAAGGAAAGAGGAGAGTTTTTAGTTGCAAAAATGTGGAAATTTTCTGCTGAAGGGTTTCTATTGTATGTGAGTCAAGCAACTGCTTCCTATAGGTGAAAATAAATTTCACCAAAGTCAACTGACAATGAAATCCACTCTTGGAGGAGTAAGAGGAGCTTTGAAATCACAGCTTGTGCTCAGAATTGATTGTTTGTGATGTTGGAGGCCCTCTTGGGTTTTGGAAATAACTCCCTACTTATTTTAAATATAAACATGAACTTCAGACTCATTGCAGCTTCTGGAGCAGTATTTATGTGGTTGAACTGGGACTCTAAGTACCTCTTAAGTACCAATTCCTCTTCTGCAGTGACAAGTACTAGAGGAGTGGATTTGTTGCAAGTATATTGCATAATTATGAGACAGAGGTAAAATGCGGTCGTGTAAATGCTTGTCATAACAGGAATCTCAGGGTGTAATAAAATATTATTTGTGTTTTAACCTCTTGATGAAATGAGTGTTTTCCTCATGCTGATAGGGCCTCCCAGAAACAGCCAGTGCAAGCTGCAGTCACCCCAGGCTGCTCTACTTTGTGTTCAGAGCCCAGATTTTAACAGCTTAAGGTCCCTTCTGTAATTAATAGACAAGGAACTTGATGAGGGGCACTGGAGGAAGAGTGCCAGAATTGATCAGGGAGCTGGGAATTTAAATAGAAAGTATTGAGCATCTCCAAAACCCAGTCAGCTCAGTGACTGCTGGTTCCTTGCCTGAAAAACAGTTTCCTCTCCAGCCCCTCTGCTTGTCCGCTGTATTGTGTGTTGCTGGTGACAAACAAATGAAATCAAAGCTGCCTCTCTGAAATGCACATGCACTGCCCAAGAGAAGCACGGCACTGTGTCTGCTCTGGGGAAAAAGGCTGAATTTTGGGGCATTCACCAGGAGCCTTGGGATTAACTAGTGGGAATTGACAACTGAGATGTTCGCTGGACCTTCAGCTCCTCAGTTTCTGCTCCCTGGAGGTGATTGCTGCATCTTATTTTACAGCACTGGTGATAGCTGGCTACAGGCTGAATTTCTGCAGCTTCACAGTAGCTGCTGTTGGGCCAAGAGCTGTTCACTGGAAGAGCTCCTTCTTTCCTCCTTTCCTTCTTGCACTGAGTTCTAAAGAAGCATCCAAGCATGTTGCCTTTAATGGGAAGGAAACATCCTGTCTGGGGATTGTCTGGGGCTCTAGATTAAAATGGAAGCCACACACACAGACGCTTTGATCTCTTTTGAATGATAACAAATGTTATCATATCAAAATGCTACATTTTTCTTTATATTTTTGATAATGTTTGGTCAGTATTTTTAGGTGTTAGTATAACACAGAGTGGTAAACCTGGGGGTTTTTTGAGAAAGACAGTAAATTTTCTAGCTGCTAGATATGTAGATTTTCTTTTATACACACTTGTGATGCTAATGTTTCTTTTAGATGCAGCATTATGACTAAATGAGCATCTTCTAATTGCTATTTTGTTTTTCTCCAACAAAACATGCACTTGAGCTCTCTGATTTAGAGCTGTGACAGTGCTTTCTAACCATGATGCTAAGAGCTCTGGAAAATCAGCATCCAGCTACTTCAGTGACACAAATGATTGTGAATAATTACATGGCATGGGAAGCCCATGGAAGATCAGGGAATTAAACCTGGATTCTCTTGTATTGCAGGCTAAGGCCTTAGTAGCCTTAATAACTGGATTATCCCCTCACTAAAAGTTCTGGTCTCTAACCTTGAACAGGACTAGTGAGAATTTACCGAGTTTGAATGGTACAAAGCTCTGAAATGAAAATCAAATTCTTAGGTGTACTTTGGTACAGGTGCTTAGAGATGCTCCACAAATAGATATATCTAGGTTTAGAAAGCACTGGATCCATTTGCCTTTGTGAAGAGCTTTATTTTAAACAAGGATAGTAAGTTTTAGTACTCATTTCACAGATGCTGTTGCCTTGTTTGGCTTTCGTTTTGCGTAATTGCATTTCACCAATTTCCCCCCATCAGAAACCACATGATTTCTGAAGATTGCATCCTGTTCATCTTTGCAGTTTCTTGATAATAACAAAACTATGTTCTTAGGACCTCATTTACGTCACTGGGTGTTCCTGGAGGGTTTGTGAACACTGGTACCAGGGAAAACAAAACTAACCTCAGTGCCCTGGGACTTTGTGTAGAATTGAAAGCGGAAATATTTGTGCTCCAGAAAAAAACCTTTTTATCTGTTTCCCTTTCTAATGTGTTTTTTTGTTTGTTTGTTTGGGTTTTTTTTTTTTTTTGTCCTTGAAATTTCCCCTGGGGGGCTGGGGAGAGAGTAGGACAGAGGTAAATCAGCCAGGTTTGATGGAGTCAATATTCCAGACATCTCACTTGTGTACCCTGCCCTGTCTGAATGTGTCACTGGGGAATTCAGGTACTGATGCTTCAAGCCAGGAGGAGAAGACTCAAGCTGAGCTCTCCTCTGCTTGTGTGAGCAAGTCAAACTGGGCATGAATTTGCTTGTAGGAGTAATAAAAGTGCAGAAGGGGAGAATTGCTGCTGAATGGATTCAGACCAGCTTATTCTAGACATAAGTTTTGCTTTGATTTTAATTCTTAATTTCTCCATTGCCCTACCTGAATGCAGTTACAAGGAGTTCATGGCAGTTACAAGGAGCTATTGGGTTTGTGTGTGTGAAATAAATTATTTCAAATACTCTTTGCCATCATCTGACAGGGCAGTCACTAGGGTCTGATCATGGAGAAACTTGAGGGAGAAACTGTGTGAGCATGCAGAGAGCAGAGACTGCTGCACCAAATCTCTTATGGGGAGAGTGCAGCTAGAGATTACTTTGTCACAGCATATCAATATTCTGAATTTGTTAATTGTCACCACCAAAAAAGTGCTGGAGCAGAGAGGGGAGCTTTCCAGGCAGGCTGAAGCTTTGGGATTCAGCTGAGTGAACTGCAAAATGAAATACAATCCTCTTGCTTCCCATAAGTGGGGTGGGTTTTTGGCAGTGTGTTCCACTCACTTCGTGCATGCCTTTCTCAAATGCAGTTCAGCCACCCTGCCTGGCTCACAGGTAGCTGAGTTTGAGGGGAGAATGGAGGAGCACACTGAAAATCAGGTCTCAGAAGTCGATGGCATAATGGGAAGCAAATTCCCCAGGAAAGCTGCAGGGATTTTCCTTTCTGAGCGTGGTTTCAGATGAGGAGAGAAGGGCGAAGCCTGTGGAGTCACTCCATGGACTGGTGATCTCAAGTAGCAATGCTTGGCCCAAAGGCTTGGAAATTTGGATGAGCGATTGCAGCTTAGATGTTTTCACCCTCAGAGCTTGGTAACAGCAGGGGCTGGAAAGCAGCATCTCCCTAGGGAAGTGTTAGCACTGCTCTGCCTTCTGCACCCTGGATTTCCAAACTCCTGTCACAGCTGAGTTTGCTAAAGCCAAGGATGTCTCTTGGCATTCTTATGCTAACCCCCAGTCTTAATGAGAGCTCTGAAACACTTCTGGCCTATCTGAAGTGCTCCCTCCAAAAGTGAGGCTTAGGCAGCCTTGCCTGTAGCTTTATATTTTGGGGACACAAATGAGACTAAAGCCTGTTCTTCCTCCAGCTGGTTAAAGACGTGCATTTTGATAAAAACCCTACTGCAGTTAAGAGAGTGGGCAGAAGTGGTTATATCCCCCTCCAAGTGGGTTTTGTGTGAAAAATAAACACCAGACAAGAAAAGAAGAAGGTGCAGAGGAAATTGGCTGTGGTTTTAGCAGCCTGTGCTCTCTCTCAGCACAGGTGGAACAGCACTGGGGAGCTCAAATGCCCCTGGATTAGTGTGAAGAGTGAGAGAGCTGGGAAAGTGAGGGGGCTTGGCTGAGGGCAAGCATGAGAAAAATTGCATCAGCACTACAGTGCCAAGGATGCAAAAGTAAAACTTGAGCTGTGTTTCTAGCAGCCTGGAAGTGATTCAAATGGCAAATGGTATGGGTGAGTGAACTCTCTCCTGCTTTGTGTCACTGAGTTCCTCTGCCCCCTCCAGACACCACTGAGACTTTGTTCTTGCAGAATTGTGTAAAGTCCCCTTTGCACTGTCAGGTGAACTCCAAGAGGCTGTCCTGTCTGGGAGTGGTGCTTCAGACTCAGCTGCAGCAATAATGGTGCTTTGTGGGTCAGCAGGAGCAGAGTCCTGCTCTGATGACCTGTGTTTTATGGACTTGTTTCTGGCTGTCAGACCACAGGGTGAGGAGGTTGGGATTTCCTGTGTGTACCCATGTGCATACATAGAAGTAAGTGTGGTGGAAGTTAGGAAAGTGTGTCTATGTGTATGATTTTCTTCTTCCCTGAATTTGCAGCTGACACTAGGTGAGGAAAAACTGTTTTTAAGGGTACCTTCCTCTGTCCCTCCTTGTCATGAAAAGGAGCAGTGTTTCCCATCATTTTTCAGGAATCCTAAGTGATGATGGAGTGAGATAAATTTTATTACTAGCTTTGTGTGTGTAAGTTGAATCCAGGACTCCCTGGGGAGTACAAGTTGTCATTCCAAAGAAATACTGAGGAGCTACTCGTGTCCCACATGGCCAGTGCACAGGGCAGTCCAGTTTGGCTGGATGCAGGACAACAGCTCCAGCAGAGCCCCTGGAGATTCAGGCTGTGCAGGCACTTACCATAATGGGCTGAGAAGAAAAGAATGGAGAGATCAGAGAATGGTTTGGGTTGGAAGGGACTTTAAACATCGTCCAGTTCCAGCCCCCTGCCATGGGCAGGGACACCTTCCACCAGACCAGGTTGCTTCAAGCCCCACCCAACCTGGCCTTGAACAGTTCCAGGGGTAATTCACAGCTTCTCTGGGCAACCTGTGCCAGTGCCTCACCACCCCATGGCCAAGAATTTCTTCCTTATATCTCATCTATATCTCTGCTCTCAGTTTAAAACTGTTCCCCTTGTCCCTATCTGCCTGTGTAAAGTCTCTCGCCCTCTTTTTTATAAGCTCCCTTTTAATACTGGAAGTGTCCACATACAGATAAAAAAGAAAATTCCCTTCATCCAGGGCTTACTAAGGGAGAGGAAGCAAAGTGAACTGCCCACCCTAAGGGTGCCACCCTGAGTGCCCAAACCCTCAGTGAGGACCCCTTATTTTCAGAAAGGCTTTGTGGATGGTGAATGCTCTGTGCTGAACCAGACTGGCCCCACCACTGTGGGCAAATTGAAAATGCCTTGATGAGGAGAGGAGGCCTCTGGATGGAGCTCTTACAGCAGAAAGACTTAAAGGCAGATTTTTTTAATGTAATCAAAGCAAACAGTCTGCTGTGACAGGGGAGTGGAGAGGAAAGGGCTGTTTCCAAACTGCTAACGAGGATGTCTGAATTCAGGAGAGGTGTGGATGATCCCAGCTGCCTACTTGCTGCAGCTGCTCACCCCTGACATCAGCAGGAGGGTGAGGTCCTCTGGGCTTTGGAGAAGTTTTATTCTGTTCATATTCTGCAGTTGTTTGGGGTTGAGCACCTCTGGATAGGGGGAGGTCAGAAGTAGCTGTCACCAGCTCAGATACCACAGGGCTGTCTGCCTCCTCCCTCAGCACATCACTCATTATAACATCTGTGCTTTCTGCTGCCTTCATACCTCACCTTTTCCTTAAGTCCTGGGCAGTCACTTTGGCCCCTGTATAAACTCAACCAAACCCCATTGTTTGTGCTTCCCAGCCCTCTCCTGAGCACCTCCAAGGAGTGAAAAGAGGCAGCCAGATGCTGATGGTGCCCTTGTGTAACCTGCTCAAGTTGTGTCTCCCCTTTGCATTTGTATCCTGCAGATCTGGGCCAGGTTCTTCCTTTCCAAGTGACAGAAAAAGGCAGATAATCTGTTTCCCATTCAGTGCTGGAATAGACAGAATGAACTTGTTTCTGAATGAACCAGATGTATTTTTTAGGCAAAGTTCAAAAGGAAAAGGGACAGTGATGATGGTGGACCCACTGAAATCAAAGAGGGAGCTGGATGAGCTCATTGCTTTATCCTCAGAGCTGAGGAGCCTCCTAACAAAGGCAGATAGATATTAAAAGTGCCTTCAAATGCCAATAAATTATTCTCCTTGGCATCTCTTCAGAGTTGGCAGTCTCCATAAATTCCCTTGCACAATTTGATTAAGCTTTGGCTTTCAGCATGAGGCTGATATTTAAATCTCTCTGTGAAACTCTGTGCTGGATCTGTGTACACATTTTTCCTTTATTTTGTTTTTCAGAAATGCTTTCATCTTGCATTTCCTGGTTGGCCCCACAGCCACTGCTGCAAAAGCAGGGCTCTGGAGCCTGTTGTTTCCCAGCTGGGGAGGAGCTCTGCAGTTTTAAATGATCTCTTACCTAGAGATTACCCTCATTTCTGCCATAAACACACCATGGTGAGGTGACAGGGCTGTGCCCTGCCACAGGTTGCCTTCTTACCTCTTTTGCCTTGCACATCCATATCTGTAACCTGCTGTCTCTTACTCTTTCCCTCCTAATTCTTAAACAGCAAACAGCTTTTCCCAATGATTTTAATCTCTTCTGTTGACTGATCACACCTTTTTGTCAAGTGTTCCTCTTCCCCACAGTGATAGTCCCATGCTTCTGAATAATTCACTCTGAAAGAAAGCTCTATACAGATATTTGTAGTTTTACAAGGCCAAATTCATCTTGAAATAGTTATTAGGTCTTTCACCATTCCCTTTCCAACTGGCTGAAATTAGCTTCTCGTTTGAGTCTGCAGCCTGCAAGCTCAGATTTACTTCAGAAAAAGCTCCTAAAGCAGCCTGGTGTGACTCATCCTCCTCTTTCCTGCCAGGGATGGGGGAAGGTGAAGGTGTATTCATAGTGCCAACATTGTCTTCCCCATCTTTCCTTCCTCCTTACTCCCTGGTGCTCAGGAAGGAGCAATTCCCATGTCTGAGCCTAAGACTTGTGGCCCAGGCTCCTTCCTCAGCTCTGCCATATCTAAACTGATCTTAAAGACCCACAAAAGGGGTTTGGTGAAGTCATTAAAATCCAGTCTTGGGGCAAATCCTAAGGATTGCTTTGAGAACCTGGGTCCAACCTGGGTTTGGGAATGATTGCTGTAGGATGGGGCCAGCTCTGGCTGTGCAGCCCCTGGCAGAAGGGGCCAGTCCATCTAACTGGGAGGTCTTCACACTGTGATAGAGGTAACAAAACTCTGACTGACTGAACTGTCCACGGCTTTAGGTCTTACTCATCCCTCCAGCTTTGTACTTTATGACATGCTGTGACTTCTCAGGAACTTTAAAATTAAAAGAATTTAAATATAACCAGGACTACAAAAAAGAGCTCCTTTGAAGTATTTTTTTTTTCTTTATTGGACTTTACAGGTTTGTTCAGGGCACTTTAGTCCCCTTTGTACTTGACCCTATGTAAATAGACCACCCAGGGTTGTGTAACAGATTCCCTGTTCCTCTTGACAGGACTATCAGAAAAGGATTAATTGTTTTCCCCTGCAACCCAAGGGAGATTTTACTCCTGCTTAAAATGAGAGTGGGATCATGCTCCCAGTCTGTTAATAAGTGTGATGCTCATTTTACCTTCATGTTTGTGCTGCTCTGATTGATGTATTGATTTAGTAATGGACCTGCATATCCCCATGCTGTACCTGCAGCCTGACTGTGGTAATTGAAAACCAGCAGCAGGATTTTGATATTGTCTGAGCAGCCCCTGCAGCTGGTGACCCCTGTGGGGGTGACTGCTCAGTTCTGAAAGCACAGCTTTGTGGGGTGTCATCCTGACTAAAACCTTTGCCAAATATTCCATATAGCTACTGACTGAATTTAATGTCTACTTATTATTACTGATTACAGAAGTACCAAAAGCAGAAGTGTACCAAAAATCAGTAGTTGTCCTCAGGGGCCTCAAGCCACGCACTTGATACTTGTGGCCTTTTTATTCTACATTAGTGTTGGTGAGTGGGAAGAAGCAAGGAAACAGGTAGATTTTAGCACAGTGAGGAAGTTTGTAGCTGTTCAGACAGCTTTTCATTGTGGTAGTCAGCAAAGTCTCATCATTTTACACCACTGGCAGATCTGGAGCCAGATGTGTCTGTCCCACATGGGAGTTGCTCTATCCACCTGGGTTTATTTTGCTAGTCAGTCCACCTTGGTTTATTTTGCTGTTCTCTTGCTCAGCACTGTTTCCAGTTAATCCTTCTTGTTCCCTCGAGCTCTGTCTGGGCAGCATCGAGCAGCCATTTCTGCACCAGGGGAAAGTGAGATCAAATTTATCTGCTTAATACCCACTGCACTGACATTTTGTCCTTCTTGCCTGGGGCTGGCACATTGGACATGTGACTTCTGTCATGCCTATTGTTACATTCTTCTGGCTTTTAGGGAGCTGGGCTGAAGACTTATTTTTACCTCCCTTCCCCTTTTTATCTGGAAAAGGAGATAACAGATATTTCACACTCTGTCTCTTCCTCCCCCCTCTCCTTAAAATGCTTTCAGGGCAGCCTTGTACTTCTGAACCCTGGCACTGTGCTTGCTGGACCTTCTCTGCACTGAAGGATGTCACCTGCTCCCAGTTTTGGGTAGGCAGGACAGCAGCAGGATGTACCCACATCCTGTGGGGTCACATCCTGCCTCAGCACCACTGAATTACTCTGGTAGCAATCAGAGCTTCCAGCAATTGATCCCTCTGTGTGCAGGAGAGGAGCAGAAGCACCACATGGCCTCTGATGTCTGCAGTCAGAGCAAATCCCCAGATGAGACAGAGGTGGCATTTGAGGGAGCCACGGTGACTCCAGGCCTGCTCTCAGCAGCACAGTGCTCAGGGAAGGTCAGGAGGATTCCAGCTTCCAAGTGCCTGGCTCACAGCCACAGCCAGGCACTGCCTGAGCTGCCCTGAGCACAGGGACTTCCATGGGACAGCACTCTGACCACACCTCTTAGTGAAACTGGGCTGTGCCTCCCTCACCTCCTGTAACCCACTGTGTCCCAGCCCTGGATTGCTCTGACATGGAGAAAAGAGGCACATTTGTGAGCATCACCTGGCAGGACTGGGATGGAGGCTGATGGGAGCTTTGCCCAGGAGAGCGAAAGACAATTTTGAGCTCAAAATGAGCAGCTTTGTATTAAAAAAAAAAAAAAAGAAAGAGAAAAGAAAAAAGATTCTTGGCTTCCAGTCATTAAAAATAATACAGGCATTAACAGACAAAACCATAGAACCATCTTTATTCTTTGTTTGAGGGCTAATGACACCCCAGACCGTGGGTTTGTTTGCCTTACATAATAGGCAGCCAAACTGTTTCAGCAACTGCAGCATTCAGTCAAGAGATTCATGTAGGGAAGCCTTAATTAGAGTAATTGCTCTATTTATATAATGATTCCCTTTTGTCTCAGATCAAATGGATCTTTGAGAAATCTTATTTCCTTTCCAGTTAATTTCTGCCCTGTTAGTTTAGCTCATGAATCTTAATGAAGAGAAGCACCTTGGGTATCTCCTGATCTCCTGCTCTCCCTTGTTACTGGGGGGGAGACTGTGGGGCATTAATCTCCTGTGCTGCTGCTGCTGCTCTTTACTTTGGTACCAACATGGGAGAAACACCAGGCAAATTTTAAAACCATGAACAGGGAAGTCTTCCATTCCTTTAACAGTTTGACTTGACTGTTACAGTGCCACAGTTTGAGTAGGGGCCCTGTGAGGCACAGGGTGTGATGCAGAGGAGGTGACACTGAGGTACTGCCATCCTATCTGTGACAGGCTGCCCCTGGGCTTCTGGCAAAATAAAATGAATTTTCCTTGGTCTCTGTTCCCTGCCTGTATGATTGGGAATATCCTTCCTCTCTGCTGTGTGTTTGTGTTTGAAAGATAAACTGCTGGGAACACAGGATTTCTCCTACAGGGTAAATACACCAGAGTCCTGGTGGGAACTGGTGTGCCTGAAAGGTTCTTTAGTACAAGAAAGAATGATTTCTTTCTTGTCCAGATGGCTGACAGTGTAAAGGGACTGGCTAAGCAGAAAGCTGTATTTCTCTTCCTGAAGTGCAGCACTCCTGTGACAGGATTGAGCCTTGTTAATGTTTTCCTAGAACGTGATGCAATTTCATGTAATCTGCGATATTACTCATGAAATTAGTTGTCCTGATGCAAATAACACATACATCAGTTACGTAAAACCAATCAGGGATTCCAGTATTGAGAAAGGAGACTTGTAATTCAAGGAAATAAATGCAAGGAAGTGGCTGATTTCTGCAAACATCCCTGCAGTGACTCCCAGGCCATTAGACTGATTTGCAGACTCAGCCTCTTGAGACAGAAGTTGCAATGCTGCATGTGAGCTGGAAGAGTCCACCACAGCCTTGCCCAGTATTCTAGGAGTCCTGGAGCCCTTCCCAGCATGGTCTGAGCCGTGGGTGAAGGGGAGGACCAGCACAGATCCCCTCACCTGCTGCAGCCTGAGCTCCCAGGGCTGACACAGATTTTCCCCAATGGTTGGCACTGCTATGGCAGCATTTTTTCCTTGTAACTTCACGGGCCTTCTGTGGACTAATCCCCAGCTTTTAATTTCTTGTCATGGCTTGCTGCATTTTCTCTCAGTAGAGGTTTTCAAATGATCTCGTGAAGTCATGGTTTTGGCTCATGCCAGCTGCTGGTTTTGGCTGCAGTGCTGCTGGGAGGGTGAGATGAGGTCAGCGAGAGCTTGCTCCAGTTTGCTGCTCAGCAAACTGGTGTAGCCCAAAGGATCCCAGTCTGAGGATGCTCCCAAGGGGCTCCTTACCCTGGGAGTGGGGTGATTTCCCATGGCTGGATGTGGTCATAGAGCAAGGGCTTAACAGCCTGGTTCAGGTTTGAGCTTGATGGTGTTGTTACTGGTTTTGCTGGGAGGCATCTTGGATTTGGGTTTCTTTTTGCTCAGGAACATCTCTGGTTTGCCTTGTTGCTGTTACTGTCAATTTTTCCTTTTCTTTGTGTTTCTTCTTTTCTTCATCTGTGTGCCAGAGGCTGAGGTTTGTGCTGCATTCATGGTTATTGTGGAAAAATAGAGATAATTAAGCATTAGGAGATGACATCTTTCCACAAAAAAGTTTCTGCTGAACATCTCTCACCACCTGCGTTGGAGGGTTGTCCTTGGAAGGACATTGAGGGCTATCAAACCTGTGAAGCAAGTGTCAACCTCTGGCCTTCCCAGGAATGCCAGAACATCAAACACTTTGTAAGACATTTTCCAGCTGGTTTTGAGTGCAGCCAAGGGGATCACGGGGAAGAGGAGCTACACTTCTGAAAACCTTTCCCCTGTGTGTGCAGGGACAGTGTCTGTGCAGGCTTGGCACTTCACCCCTCCTGCTGCACAAGAGCCTCTCACATGGTCAGGGCAGGGACATTGGCTGCAGATACTCATTTCAGAGATGGAGACTAAGCTGGTAATTTAAGTTTTTTGGAAGTCTTGAGCTCTTTGCTTTGCTGTTAGTGCCATCAGACAGCAGAGGCAGCACAAGATGGTCTGCCAGATGCTGCTCTGCTGCAGCAGAGAAATGTCAGTGCTGCCTCAGGCAGGGAGGAAGCAGGATTCATGGGTTTTGGAGCCTTTGAGAGGTCATTGGAGTCTTTCGGGTTTTTCTGCCTACTGGGCAACACAAACTGAAAATTAATCATTTCTGTGTCAGTGCAGTAATTCCTGGTGAATTCAAATAGTCTTTGAGAGGCTTTGTTATTCATTTTAGTGCAAGCAGGCTTCAAAATTTCATTCTGTCATTTTATATACCTCTTACAGCAAAGCAGGCAACTGTTCCAGTGCAGAACATCAGTGTGTCTCTGTTGGAGTCATCATTTGCACTCCTGCTTTTCAGCCCAGATAAAGACTGGAGCCCCTTCACCAGGCTGTGGCAGATCTGCCACCTCCAAAATTCACCAGGAGATTTTATGTAAGGGAGGAGCAGCCATGGCCAGCCTGTGGTTTTCCATCACAGCCCCTGGGTGCAGAGGTGTGTGTGCACCCACAGCCTGGGTAACTTGGCGTGGTGCTGCACTGCCCAGACTACAGGGCTGTGTTTCACATGCCATGTTGCCCAGAGCCCCATCCAACGTGACCTTGAGTTCTTCCAGGGATGAGGTTCTGGGCTACCTGTGCCACATTTTTGCTGAAGCAGACCAGTGTGGGTTTGACTGCCATGGAAGGGGAGCCTCTTCACGTTGTGTTCATACTCTTGGTAGAGTGCATGGTCTGTAACTCGCTTCCAAGGTCCTGCTAGCTTGCACTGGGTGCTTCCAGCACCTGGGAATCAGGCTTAGAGAGTCCTCTGCAGAGTAGTTTAAGATGCTGTGGGGTCACTGCAGCCCCTTGTGCTTCACAGCCCTGTTTTTACAGAGCCAGAGAGGCAGCAGCACTGAGCATAGGTCAGCCCGTTCCTGTTGGAGGCAAGGAATGATTCAGAGGGGTTTTGTGGAAACCTGGCATTGGTTTCAGGAGCCAACCAGGGAAATGTGCTCCATCAGCAGGTGGATTTGAATCCTTCATTCTTCTCCTGCCTCCTTTGTGGGGTGGATGGTGCCTAGAGTTACCCAGCTGAGGCTTCCCAATCTCTGGGTCCAATGGACAAACCAGAGCTGGCCACTCGAATTTGAACAGTTTTGGTTTGAATGTTGTGTTACCTTAAGGGATGGCCTTTGCCTAATCCTCACTGTCCTAACAAAAAGGGTGTTTTAAGCAGCCAGGAATGAATTTGTTTTGGCTCCTCTCTTGTTGCATTGGATTTCTTTGCTTGGTGCAGTTTTGACATCACATGGAATACATCAAGCAAATAGGAATATAAACATGCTTTTGTATCCCAGGGCTCTGAACTGGTCTGGAAATGGGCATTTGGGTTCAGGTTTTGGTCTTATATGGTTGGGCATGAATGGGAACCCAAGCAAAGTTTGTTGCCAGTCCTTTTCAGAGTTTATTTACTTTCATGATTATTTTTTCCCTTTCCACATTTAACAGAAGGTTGCTGGTGTGATGGAGGTGATGGTAGGGCAGGAGCCAGGAGACATGTGATGTATTCCCAGATCTTTTCTCCAATTTTTTCTTGTCTTTTTGGAATGTTTCAGTCTATACCACTCCCAGCACCAGCAAGCTCTGGCCTTGTTTGAGCTTTCTAGGTGTTCCAGCAATGCAAATAAGAGCTAGTGAGGTGCAGATACCGATCTGTGAGGACAAAGAATGAATCTCTAGAGAAAGACAGGGCTGCCAGTAGATTTCGGGTCTGTTTTGCAAAACAAAGCCTAGTTCAAGGCTTGCAAAGGCTTGTCTGAACCAGGTCTCTCAGATATTTTGGCTTGACCCATTTCTTGTTTGGAAAACAAGCTGTTTCTGGGGATATCACTATCCCACAGAAATGTTGGGGCTGTCTCTTGGAAAAGAAATTGCGTTGAAGTTCTGCTGGTAGAAAGGGTGGAGAACAGGCTGGAAGGTTTGGGGAGACACAGAAGTTCTGCCTGTCCATGGGCCTGACCCTAGAAATGCTGCATCACCAGGGGCTGAAGAGTCCAGAGGAGCATGGGGAGGGCCCAGCTGCAGCAGCCACCTCAGCTTTGTTCCTGTCCTGGTGACTCCTCCTACAAATCTGGGGGCACCTGGCAGCTCTTTCTACTGATGTTTTGGGTAGAATGCTGGAAAACAGTTCTGCTGTGGGGAATCCTGTGGCAGCACGTGACCTCAAAGGATTCAGGGGTCAGGGTAGAGCTGGGGGGTTTGTGCTGATGCCAGCAGAGTCTGGGGTCCTGCAAGGTGTCAGCTAAAGATGCCCCATCTGCTTCGTCCCTGTAGCCCCCTCAGAGTGGGGTGCTGGGGAGAGTTCTATAAATCAGGCAGTCATCTTTCTCCTCCCCACCTTCCCTCTAGATAGGGAATGACTAGACCCTTTATCCTCTTGTGCTAGGAGAGTTTGTACCTTGTGAGAGGCTCCTGCAGGCAGAATGAAGCTGGTCTCTCGCCGCACCTCCCCTTCTTTTCATTCCCCCATTGCTGAGATGCAGCAGACTTGGCCATTCCCAAAACAGTGACTGATTGTCTGCTTTGGCTGCTTCAGCTGTTTGCTAAACATAATGCTCTTTCATCTTCCAGGAAATCGTCTGGACACCTCCACCGGAGTGCAGCTTGTTTTATGCTGCTGTTTCAATAGGCAAATAAAAGCAACTATTTTCCCAGTTTAAACATAACCTGATTTCTCCAGTGAATTGGAAATACTTGAGGGGAGGGGAAAGATTGTTTATTACTGAGTTTTCAAGAAGTGTAATACTAAATTAACAAGCCAACCAGTTCTTTCCCTTCCTGGGGAAAGGATTCTCCTCCTCCCCTTTAAGAATAGCCACAGCACTCACACTTCATCATTTTCATCAGGACCTAAAGCGCACCCACCGGGGCCCTCTCACACCATCTGTGTGATGGATGCATGCCTTTCCTCATTGCTCCCTGGCAAGTCAGGGCAGTTTGGCTGAGGTTTGAGATTTCTTTTTGCTGGCAGCAGAATAAAAGTGTTACAAAATGAAACCCTTTATTGGTGTTTCAGCAGCGAGAGAGGAGACGGTCACCTGTCTGCTCGCATCAGCTCAGGGTCAGAGGGCTCTAAAAGCCAGAGCCTTGCCCATTTTCCTCTGTTTCCTGAGATGACAGGAAGGAAAGCGTAGGCATCTGGCAGGGCTTCAGCAGGGAGAGGTTTAGGAAAAAGGCACAGCTCAGGACTGAGTCCAGGCCAAAGCCTGGCTGGCTGCTGGGCAGCGTTTGAGAGCAGGCTTGTAGTCCTGAGAAATTAATACAGAAACAAATAATCACCAAACACACTGGGCAATATTTGTAATATTGCAAATGACGGCACTCAACTTTGTTTTCTTACTGTGGTAATCAAGGATTTCACCAAAAGCAAAAGGACCAGGGGGAAACACACCCCAGTTTCTTCATCTGGGGAGCGAGTCAAGTTCCTCACATGCGGTTCCATTACAGGGAACTTGAGAAGTCCGGCCAGCAGCTGAGTTCAACAGGAAAGCTGAGGACAAGCTTTTGTGTGGCTGCTAATGGGTCCCTGTCCCGTGGCCGTGCCGGATGGGAGGGAACAAACAGCCCTTTCTGTTTTGCAGTTCATGACAAAGAACCCCACGATGCGGCTGGGCAGCGCCGGGCTGGGCGGCGAGAACGCGATCCTGCAGCACCCCTACTTCAAGGAGCTGGACTGGGACCTGCTGAACAATCGGCAGATGGAGCCCCCCTTCAGGCCCCGCATTGTACGTGGGGAGGAGGGCTGGGGGAAGGGATCCCTCGGGGCTTTTTTCCTCTTTTTGGCTCTGTAAGCAGATTTATTCCCGTGAGACAGGAAGGGAAGTGAGGTCTGTGACCCTGGCTTGGCTGCTGGTTGGCCACCTGGTGAGCCACCTCTTTTCCCCTCCATGCTGGATTTTCAAAGGTAGCTCAGTGAAAAGATGCAGATTTGTAAAAGCAGCCGCAGCAGGTTCACTCAAGTACCCTTTGGCTTGCCCCAAAGATAAAACAGGGTAAGTAATCCTCATCCTGCTCACTCCACCTATCCCTCCACAGCAGGGCTGTCTCTCCCTTGCCTCTCTGTGTCAGTTCAGCACCCAGCACAGTGCTCCCTGCTCAGGCCACTGTCAGTGAGTGCTTCAAATGGCAGAGAGGCTGCACAGGACACAGTGCTGTCCCTGTCCCCAGTGGTGCCACACAGCCCTGAGGATGCTCTGTGAGAGAAGAGCACTGCTCTTCATGGCCAGCCTTTCCAGGGTTGTCGCTGTGTCTTCCTTGTCTTTCAAATGATTGCCTGGGGTGGCTTGTCTCATGCTGTGGTCACTCTGTGAGCTCTCAGTGGTAATGGCCCACCCAGTCCTGCTCCCTGAACACTGGGTGCAGGATCAGGTACTTGGGGAGGTGTAACAGCTCAAAAGCAGAATCTTGAGTTGCTCCTTAGCCTGAATCAAAGGCTAAGGCAGCCTGCTCAGTCTGCCACAAGCTGGGCAGGATCTGGGAATGTTAGACTTCAATGTCAATAAATTTTGTTGACCTCAATGTCAATAAAATATCTTGCTCAGGGTGCAGGAAAAACACATGCCTCATGAAAATGTGCCACAAACCCAGTTTGTGTGTGTGCATTCTAAACAGCCCCACTCTGTGGCACACAGCAAGGAATCCAGCACCTGGAGGCCAGCCATTTGTCTTCCCACGGCCCAGTAATTCAGTATTGTGCGAGTTTAATGGCTGGCACTAAGAGGAGTGCCCTCCACCCCCTCCCCAAAACTCAGCTGAGACACTCTGCAGATGAGGAGGGACTGTGTGGAGTCAGCCAGTTGGGAACACAGCTGATAACTGTGCTGCCACTTGAGAGGAGGGACTGATTTATGTGCCCTGCCCTGCCGTGTCTGGCCTGGGAAGCCCCCAGAGTTGCTGTCAGTTAAATTTGAGAGGGGATTCCCTGTCAGAACCTTCAGAGGCTGGAAAAGGCTTTGCTCTGTGAGAGGCAAGCCCAGAAAAAGCTCTCAGTCAGCTCAGCGTGGGTTATGGAAGTGATGGTTCCATGCACTCAGATACAGAGCAAGGATCAAGCAGATGATACATACTTTTGACATGTCTTTCCTTTGTGTTTTGCATTTGACAGAAATCCAAAGATGATGTGAGCAACTTTGATCCAGATTTTATAAAAGAGGAGCCCATCCTGACCCCCATTGAAGAAGGGATCCTTGCAATGATAAACCAGGATGAATTTAGACACTTTTCATTCACCAACCCAGACATGGAATAGCTATGGCTCTGGAGAAAGGCTGATGAGAGGACTGGGAGGAAATTAAATGAAAAGCAAGTTTACCAGTAATTTCATTCTCAAGGAGTAGCAGTGCACTGACTGGCACGATACAGCAGCACCACTGTCAGTGTTACCTTAATGTGAAATTGAAACCTTCCTGTGTTTGTAGGGCTTCTGCAGCTCTTGGATCAAATATTGACAGGTGGGGAACAAACATGATACTGTAAATAGCTGATGCAGACAGAGCACTGGATGCTGAGCTGGTTGGCTGAGCCTGAATGTCACCGCTTGCAGTGGATTCGAGGAGTCGGCTTGAGCATGGAACAAGTGTCTTGCAGCCCTGAGCCAAACAGACTTGTTATAATGCTGATTGTTTGCAAGACTCTTTTGAGGAGTCCCAGCACTGTCCAGCGTTTGGAGACATCCCATCCAACAACCCGTGGCCTGACTGAAACAGATGTTCCTACTGACTTTACCTGTTTCCTGCAGTATTTATTTCTTTCCGAAGCACAAATGGCTCTTTTTGGCACTGTTTGGGTTCCCATGTGAAATATTTCATTGTGCTGACTAGCAGAAGGAAAAAAAAAACAAATGCCCTGTGCCCCACACAGATTCTTCCAAATCAAAGGGAAGTCATGTGCTCGTAGTGTTTTACTCTTTGTGCGTGTTGAAAAGTTTTAGTGTTTGCATTCTGTGAAATGCCTTTTTACATCATGCATCTTCAATGCTCCTTTCTTTGCCTCCCAGCTGTTTTCAACTATAATGTAACTTGTTGTACTGTTTATTTAGGCCCTTTCTATTTAATTATGTTACACAGAGCCCCTTTTGTGGGTTTAGTGCCTCATTAAAATTTTGATCCAAAGTGGTAGCACTTAAATTATTTGTAGCATTATTGCGATGGGAGCCGCAGAGCTGGCAAGCTGCTTGAAGGCAGAGTTGTCAACCAACAGGTAACACAAAAGGACAGCTTTTCTCCCATGAGAGTGATAAACCAGGTCTAAAGATACAGAGTGACTTGGTTTGGTTTGGATTTAAGAGCTCATTACTCACAGGGCACTTCTTATCAGTTGCATCCTCAAGCTTCTGCCACAGGCAGTCTGAGATGATTTTTCAGTGCAGATTTTGGAACCCAGATGCTCTGGGAGATGGTTCTGTGCTTTTCCTGTTCTTCTGGAAGCTGGATGATTTTTCTGAAGCTCCTTGGCACACCTTTGCACTCCTTGCTGGGCTTGAAGCTGTATGAAAGGTTTACAGCCTCTTCCTTGGGCAGATACAAATTTCTGGAGAAGGAAGAGGATTTCTAACCTCTTGCAAAACTGATGATGTTTGTATAGGACTCCTCACATGCTTTAACTTGAGAGAAGGGTGAGGTGCAGCAGAGAGGGACAGTTCTGCACAGACCTTGTCCCACTGCAGCTGTGGAAGTTGTGTAGGGGAGAAGGAGCCTTGGGCATGGAAATTACAGAGGTACAACCCCCACTACAGCACAGACCCACTGGTCTGTACATGCTCACCTGCTGTGAAGAGGAAATCTGAGATGAAGAAGCTGAGATGTACATGCAAGAATTATTCCTTCCCACTCCAGTCCCCTCTACTCAACTGAGTCACTTCTACCTCTAAAGCATCTCTGAATTGTCTGACAGGTGGGGCAGAGGCTCGGTTACCCTTGGACTCTTCTTGTCTTTGTGCCTGTGTGTTCCAGCAGTTCTCCCTTTTCTTTCCTGTGTCTCCTCTTCCACTAAGCACAGCTTCACCCTCTGATCTCCCTTCCCTTCCATGGGCACCTTCTGGCTACATTGCAGCCCATCCCTTTGCTGGTGTGTAGATACCCTGCTCCTCCAAAGTGGGGCAAGAGAGGAGGAAGGACAGGTTGTGTTGTATAATCAAGAGAAAAAGAGAAGATTTCCAGAAAAATTATCCCAGAACTAGCTGTGCAGGCTGGCTTGAGTTGCTCTTCCACATAGGAAGAAGCAGTACAGGGATGGATGCATTTGCATGAGGGGGCCACTGTGGCACCTTGTTCGTGTGTGAATGACTCGTGGTGTTCACCCATCTGGTGCAGATGTGACCCAAGGCAATTCCTCACTCCAATTCCTGCTCAGTTTCCTGGGGTTACAACTGCAGCAGTGCTCACTTGGCAAGGTGTAAGTGCAGCTAAGTTGGCCACCAAGAGTAGGACCCCCAAAACTGTCTGAATTTTGTGTTTGGTGGCCTTTTGACTCTCCTACTCTCAAAAAAAGTCTCCTACTTTTGACTGCTGTGAGCAGCCTCTTTCCCTGGTGGTCAGTGCTGGAGAACAGTAAGTGGTACACCTTTTTTTTGCCAGCACAGTGGCATCATCCCAGGGTTTCATTGGTTATTTTTTGGGGCTCAGGAGACCTTATGGAATAGTTCCTGCTGGAGAAGCTCCTGCCACAGTGTTGCCTTCAGCATCAAAATGTGGTACCATTTCCATGGCCCCAGGATGTGAGAGTTTACATCACTGACAGCATGAAGAATGTGCAGTAGTCACCTTTGGAGAACCTTATTGGTGTGTCAGTATTACATCATATAATATTTCATATCAGTACTCACCAATCTGTGTCCTAAAAGCTTGGAGAGTGAGAACTAAGTCACCTCTGGAGGTGCTCTGTTAGGATTGTTGTGAACTGCAAACCAGCAAGCTTGTGAATCTCTGGAGGATATAAGATTGTATTTTGGGGAGCAGGAAAGCTCTCACTGTGGCCAGTCCATACCTGCTTGGTGGCTTAATGGGGCAGGTTCAAGTGGCAAAGGAAGTTTTTCCTTCAGTTTCACTTTTCATTGATTTTAAGTGGTCACTGCACCCTTGCATCACCCGTGGTGCAAATTCATTGGCAATTCTGTGATTGGACTCAGAAGCCTAAGGTTCTGCTATATAGGAATTTTCTTGATTTTCACAGTTTTCACCTGGATCCTGATTTGTAATTTAGGGCAGCTCTTCCCCTCCATTGCCTGCCTGGAATTCTTATGTCTGGGTAATGCTTTCAGCCACTGGAGTCAGCAGATCCTGAGTCAGCCACGTTTGGCCAAGATCCCTGAACTCTCCCATACTTTTTATGAGGAGCTGCCATTTCAGTTGAGTTCCCTGAGACTCTGTCAGCAGTATGGATGAGATCAGCTCAATAAAAAGTATCAATGCAATAGCTTTGCTTTTGAAAAAGCTGGATTAGTGTTTGCCCTGCCATTGAATATGTAAATAAATATTGATTTATTAAAGAAAGAAGAAATCAAACAAGGGTACAAAACTCAGGAGTTTTCTAGGAGCTACCTTGCCTGCTTTTTTGGCTTCATTGCTTGCCTCAGTGGATGCAAGATGGTTTTAGTCTGTTAATTTGCTTCTGGCTTTAGAAGTATATTAAGCTGGCAGCCACAAGTCTGTAAGGTTTAAAGCATAAAATGCTTGTATTCACTCCAGTGTGAAAACTGGCAATTGAGCAAATTGTAATTAGTTCCCTTTGCACTGCTTTTAGTGCTTGCATGAAAAAAGAAGATCGCTTTGATGTCTGTAAATTTGTGTTTGGTGCAATCCTTTCATTTTCAAAGAGGTTCATGAAGTCTAGCTATAAAATTCAGTGGCCTACGTCTCCTTCAAGGCCTTTGAAAGTTGATGGCAAGAAGCAGATGGTCTGGGATGAAGAGATGAAAATCATCTTGCAACTACTCATGCTGGCTGTGCTGCCAAAGCCATCATTTTAAATACCGCTGCTTGATAGGCAATGGAAAAAATCTCACAGACTTCCAGTGCCCAAGGGATTTTAAGGTAAAAAATTCAATTCTGACTGCTGGCTGAGGATGCTTTGAATGCATTCCCAAGGACTGGCACAGGTTCCTCACTCCTTGTGAAGTCCTAAATGGTTTGCAACAGTAGTTTTTCCCTTGGAGCTGCGTGCTCCTCCTACAGAAGCTGCTCTTTCTCCAGTCAGATTTGAGAACAGCTCCCATGGCTGTGGTATGGCAATGCACTTGATTAGCAAAGCCCAGAGCCAGGAGCAGTGAAATGAAAACATGTCTAGGATTATCTGCTCTGTCCATTGGCCAGAGAGGGAAGAGCTGTTCACTGCTGCCTGCTCTCCCTCGGTTTGTTCAGCTGCTCGAGCGTGTAGCCAGAAGGTTTCTGCTCCTCCCCAGGGAGATCATTTCACAGCTTTTACAACTCTTCCCGCTAAGTAAATGTCCTGATATTTGGAAATGACGTGAATGAGATGAAAATCTGTCTAATCATGCCATTAGGATTCTCATTGGAAGCTGCAAGTCAGGGTTTGTATTACTAAATATATACAGGGCTGCCAAACCAAAGCATTCAGAAATGATGAGTCAGGTTGTCTGAAAATCGCAGCTCACTCAGAAATCAAAAGCTTTCCAAAACAATAAATGTCTCCTTTTCTTTCTTTCTTTTTTTCTTCCTTTTTTTTTTTTTTAACATCTGCGTTACGAATATTTTAGTTCCTGACTTTCACTTCTCCACATCAATAGGAGCAGGAATGTCGTGCAATTATAATTTTTTTAGATGAAAGCTGAGGTCTGTGAATTGATGTGAAGCCAGACATTGGAGCATGGAGAAAAATGCCAAACACCAAGAAGTGGATGATAAAATTGTGAGCAGGCATAGGGTTTATGTATTTTTCCATCTCTTCCTATTGTTTATGTACAGTCACCACAGTGTGCTCCCTTGCATCCTTGTCTCCAAACCCACAGAGCAGGGCTCCCAGAAGGCATGGGAGTGAGGAAGGAGCAGGGAGGAAGGCTGGGAAAGGAATTTATGTGCTGTGTAGTCACTGTGTGTAGGGCTTGTCCAGCAGCATTTCTGAACACGTGCATCAGCCCTTGCACAAGCTGTCACCTTCTGCATCCCACACTGCTCATCCTGCTTTCCCCTGGGCACAGCACTCAGCATCATCCCTCAGGCTGGAAGTGTCCTGCTGATGGAGCCAGGCCTGAAGGAAGAGCAGGAGGCCAAAAAGCATGGAGGAAAGGGAGCAATGTTGGTGTTTGGCAACCTTGGTGTCTTCTCATGGGGACTTTGGTACAGCAGTGTTCCAGTGATGTCCATATACGTGGCTGGCAGCTGAGGGAGAAGGCCAGGCTGTCTCCCCTCTCATGCATTTAATAGCAGCTGAAAAAGAGGAGAGAGGGCAGTGCCCTCAAGTAATGGGGTCACAGCTCTGGGTTGTGACTGAGAAGATTCCCTATATTTTAGAGGTGCCTCAGGCCCCTGCAGGCAGTGAAGGCACAAGAATCATCATTTCTGCCCCATCCACAATAGGAAAGACCCTCCATGAGGGCAGTTGGAGTGAAGAGACTTGGGGACCACAGCTCTCAGGGATGTGGGAGTTAGAAGGCTCAGTGGCTAAAGGCTGCAGGGCAGAATTGCAGAGGAACATCCCCAAACCCTTTCATCCCAAGAAGGAAGGTTGAAACGAGCTTGGGTCAGACAAAGACAGTCTTCCCTGTGTGGGCTTCCCCAGGTAACATGTCAGTATGAAGTTAGCCCTGAAACAGTTTTAACTTGCCCATGGTGTCAGTTCTGCTCCAGCTCTGAGCTCCCACAGCTGCTGTTGGCAGCAGTTCTTATAAAAGTGGAGTTGAGAGATTTTAGCAGTGAGTTTAGGATTGCTCAAAACTGGTGACTCAGTTCCTCCAGTGCCTCCTTCCCCCTCCTTCAAATGAGGGGTTTATTCATCACCTGGCTTCTCATTTCCAACCATTTAATGTGAACTGGGGTCAGGGCCTCGGTTTTTCTACAACAGTGACAACTAAAACTGCATTTCTTCTTAAATGGAACCTCACTTGATTCCAGGAACAGGATCTCCTGATCTTCACTACAACGACTCCAACACCTCCACTATAACCACCACATCTTCCAGGAGAAGAACACTGCAGGAGCTGTTAATGAGCCTTTTTTGGAGACTGGCCAAGGTGTGCTGTAGTTCAGCTGGGAGTGAGAGGCAATTTCATCTATCTCCATCTTATCTGCTGCTAGACCCAGACGGGAAGCAGTTCCAGACCTCCCAGTCATTGCAGGCCTGTCTGCTGCCCAGAGATGCCTCCTGCACAAAAGTCTGGCTTTTCAAATGCTGTCTGGAAGAAACAGGGTATCAAAAGCTTTGTTAGGAGTTGGTGCTAACCACAGTTTTCTTCTGAACTGAGGCACAGTGTCACATTTATCCCAAGAACAGGGTTGTTGGGTTTGCAGGTTACTCTGGCCAGTGTCTCCTCCAGCCTCTGGGGTGTTGCTGTCTCCACACTTTGGAACAATGGCAGCACCATCAGTAGCTCAAACCTGACTGGGGCAGGAGGGCAGCATTACAGGTGAGTATTTCACCTGGAATTGAGTCATCATTATTTTTAAGCTCTGTGAAGAGCTGGAGCTGAGGTATTGTTATCTGGCAGACATATCTGGACATGTTGCTCTCCTTGGGGCAGTCTTTCTGCTTGCCTCTTCTCAGGCCCTTTATTCTCACTCATCACCAGCCCTTTCTCCAAGGGGAAGGCTGGGTGGTGGTTTTGAACAGCTTGGTGCTTCTGCCATTTCCCTGGACAGTGGGGAAAATCTGCCTCCAGCTGCCTGAGGAAATGGGTCAAGTGTGCCCTATGTCACAGAATAGTGTTCCCTCTCAAATGCTAATCTCAGTAGTTCAAAACCCAGTTTTAACTGGAGGAAAGAAAAGGCAAGTGAGACCTTTAAGCACATTCAGCTAGGCCTGGACTTCAGCAAAATCCCTGCACTTGTGGGAACCTTCATCCCCAAGTTTCACCATGGAAATTGCCACGTAGAGCCTGTGCCTAAATTAGACCCTGGCAACCAAAGGCTCTTTTGTTTCTCCTTACCATGAGCAAGAGTTTCCTCTGCCAGTTTGGGATGTCTTCCCTCATCTGTTACCCCAACTCCTTTAATTTTTCTTCCAGTGCACCAATTTACCATGGCCCCAAGTCTCCTGCACACACAATGGGGTCTTCTGCTGGTGCCCAGCTGGTGGAGACGTTGTAACCCAAAATGGGGCTTTCTCTCAGCTATTTTGGTGGAGTCTGGTAATTTGTCTGTCTAGGAAAATCCCCAAGCTGCAATCAGTGCCCGGGATGCTTGAGTGGAAAATGACAAAATTATAACATAGTTCATCTCCCCATGGTCAATTAGTCTGTGCCTACACACAGTCTGGAGTAGCCAGGGTGACTGTAAAGGTATCCAGCCTTTGTTTTGGCTCCATGGCCTCTGTATTTGGTTAAACATAGGGCAAACAGAACATCTGTGGCCTAACAATTGTTTAGAGATGGATGGTCCTCAGTTCCTCCGAGAGCATCTTGGGCAAAGAGCCATTGACCTCCTCTTTAACCAGGCCTGGGCAGAGGGGGTGGATGGATGGATGGATGGATGGATGGATGGATGGATGGATGGATGGATGGATGGATGCCCTCTCCTCTCAGCCAGAGGGGATGTGTCTCCTGGGACAGAGAGAGGTACCAGGGAGCCTGGTGGTGGTGGCCAAATTTTCAGGGTGATTTAAGTGTCTCACAGTTTTGGTGGAGTGTATCCCAAGGACTCCTCCAGAGCTGATTTAGGGCCCTAACAAATGGGTTTGGAGCACCTGGAGCTCCACACCAGGCACGTGGCCCACGATGTCCTGTCTTGGAGGCTGGTTCCTGGGCAGAGACAAGGCGTGAGCAAGGAGTTGCCTGGAGCTGCCCAGGCCTGGAGTGAAAGCCTTAATGCAGAAAGCTTATTAGGGCTCAGCTGGGCTGGAAGAGGCACTTGAGGTCACTCAGGGACTTTGCCTTAGTCCTCCACCCACCTGTGCACTCAGGCTGGGACCATGGTGAGCAGCTCCTGGGGGAGTGGAGCCTACCTGGTGTGCAGGACCTTGGGCTTGGGCAGTGTATGAAAAGGCACCTGAGACTGGAATCAGGAAACTTCTTTTAAGCACAGTATCACAGAATATCCTGAGGTATTGGGACTCACAAGGATCACTGAGTCCAGCTCCTGGCCCTGCACAGGACCACCCTCATTTAGGCAGTATTTAAATGAGCATTTTAGTTGAGGAAGGGTGGTTGAACCCGAAGCTGCTGGTGGTGCCTAGACCCTCCCCTGCTCCTTTCTCCCAGCCTTTTCCCCCTGGGCATTGCTGCCCTCTTGTTCATGGAGTGATGACCACAGGCAGCAGGAACCCTGTGCTGATTTGGGGTCATTGGGAAAAGGGCACACAGACAACGTCTAAGCTTCTAAACCTTGGTGTCCACCAAGATAGAAAGCAGTGTTCTGCAGCTTGTTTTTATGACCATCATAAACTAAATCCAGCATCTTCCTGAGACAGGGTACAAGATAAGCCTGCAACAAACCCAAGTAGAGAAGTGATTTTCTTTTTATTGCCATTGTAGGACAGTAGAGATGAAAAACCAAGTGTCCAAGGGTATAGGAGCCCTCATCCCCTGATTAGATACATATAATGAGATGGAAAGCTAATCTATCATATTTAGAATCAGTCAATTAGAGGGTTAGGGTTATAGATGCATTTAGCTTTAGCGTTAGAGAGATATTTAAACCACATACTGTACTTAGTCATTACCATGCTAAGTGATAGTAGATGCAGGTCACCCTATATATGGGCCATGGTAATCAGCTTGAAGTATTACTAATTAAGCCTTTTCACCTTTGGGCTGCCTTCTATGCCACCACACATGAAATGGGCCATTGAGGTCGCGGTGAGATGCTCCTTAAAACCCAATACCCAGTGTTTATGGTGAAGGGCAGGGTGATTTGGCTTTCTAGTTCTGTCTCTGCTGTGTGGAGAGAGCTGTAAGCACACAGCTCTTGCTTTAATCATGTATTTTGCTTCTGAGTCTCAAGATGCCAGCTGGGCACTGCCAGCCCTCCACTTGCCCATGATTTGCCCATGCCTCCACTGCCTGGCATGATTTGAAGCCCATGAAGCATCCAGATAAATAAACCACATCAAAGTGAGCGTGGCTCTGGCATCTCCCTCCTGGCAATCCTCAGTCATGTTTTCAGAGGAAGTCAATAAAGGCTGCAAAGGCTGGAGTTGCTCTGGAAAGCAGCTTATGTGATTAGGCAGAAGGTCAAAAATAGCCACAAAGGAAGGGCTGGAAAATTGTGGGTGTGATGCAGTGATGCCCAGTGATGCCCTCCCTGCCCAGCCCTGAGACACGGGTGGGTGTCCAAGGTCCTCAGCTGGCTCTGGCACCGGCCCCTTCTCTTCAGATTTCATGGATCCCTCAGGCAGGAGCTCTCGATGACTTTATATTAATGTGCAGTTGCATCTGCTTTTAGGGCTTTGCTGTGCCAGGATGGTGGCAGAGCCACAGGCCACCCTGCTGCAGAGGGCAGGAGAACAGTCACTGATCCAGTGCCTCCCAGCCCTGGAGGAAGGCAGGGGTAGCCGTGGAAATGGGGGTGCAATGACTCTGGTTGCTCTCCAGCCCAAGGGCAGCAACTGTTTTGGAGCAGCTTTTCTCTGACAGTGTTACTGAGACATTCCTGGGAGCACTCAGGCTGTATTTTCATAGAAGCATAGAATATCCTGAGTTGGGAGGGACCCACAAAGATCATCCAAGTCCAACTCCTGGCCCTGCACAGGACAACCCCAAGAATCCCACCACGTGCCTGAGAGCCTTGTCCAAATGTTTCTTGAGCTCTGTCAAGCTTAGAGCTGAGAAACAACCACCCTGCCCTTAAACCTTTCCCTCTCCATCCTTTCCTCAGAGGCTAATTGCTCCATTTCTGCCTTCATTTCTGGTCTCCTGGGAATCCGAGTAAGATCCTCTTGCTTGTGATGGGTAAAGCTGAATACCTGCCCATGGCAGCCCTCTCCAGGCACCTCCAAACCCTTCAACCCCATCCCTCTGGGGCAAGTCTTTGCAAGCTGGCACAGAGGGCTTGAAGCAGGGATTCTGGTATTCTGTCTCAGGAGAATACAGGAACTGGTGCTGCTCACCAGGTACTGGAAAAGGTCTTGATTTTGGCATGCCCTGTGACCAGGAAATGATTTGAAATATTGAGTATTTTCTGGGACATGGGGCAAGCACTGGCTGGAGCCAGCTGGTGAAGATCCCCCAGGGAAAGCTAGCAGGTTTGGGGCTGATGGAGAGCTGGCCCAGGGAGGTGGAGTGGGGATGATGCAATGAGCCACAGCTCTTGCACTGCCAGAGCTGGGTGTGGGCAGGGAAAGTGTCCGTGGTGTCCGGAGCCGGCGCTGGGCGGTCAGGGCGCTGTGACATGGCAGCAGCTCTTCACCAGCTCTGGAGGGGCAGCCAAAGCTGTTGGCTTTCTTGGCAGGTCCCTGGTTGTTTGCTACCTGCATTCCCAAGGGCCAGGGACACTGCAGGTGGGGCACAGAACCTTGATGTGGAGTTAAATTAGCAGCAAGTGCCCGTGGCAAGAAGCCTGTGACAAACATTTCATGTTTTCATGGAATCACAGAATGGTTTGGGTTGGAAGGGACCTTGAGGATCATCTTGTTCCAAACCCCCTGCCATGGGCAAGGACACCTTCTGCTAGACCAGGTTGCTCCAACCCCCATCCAACCCCAGTGATATTTCCCTTATGCTGATGGGGAAGCATTTTTGTCCCGTGCACTGTGCTCTCCAGCAGCAGTAAAATCTCCTGTTAGTTTTTCCCCCTAATTCTTAGCCAGTAATGCAGGTCTTTGAGGGACTTTCCATCTGGCCTTGTTAGCAGGTCATGTTCAGCTGCACCTTGACACTTGCAGGTTGGTCAATCACTGGACAAGTCTTTGCAAATCCATGTTCAGCCAAACCAGCCCACAGACACACCTCTCTCTGTACCTGCAGGAGCTGTGCATTGTCTTATTCATCCTCCTCCTTTTGTCTTTTTGCCCATCTGTGATCCTCCACTGCAGCTTCTGCTCCCTGTTTGAGGAGGAGCAGCATTGTACCAAGGAAAAATCATCAATGTGACCTTTGAAAAGTTGATTTTATCACTCCTTGAGCCCATGTTTTGTTTTGGGGGGGTTATTTGTTGTTCATTCACCCGGCTTGCCGAGCTGCTCCAGTGCTCAGTCAGCACCTGGAGGTGGTGTAAATAAGCACAGCTCTGCCCAGCAGGGTAGGGATGTCTTTGCTGTGGTGTGAGCAGTGTTGCCATTGGTTTGAATGTCAGTTTTGGGGGTGGCATGGCCACCTCCCCATCACTGGTGGGAAGGGAGGGCAGTGCTTCCCCTTGCTCAGCACAATCGTGGGGCCAGACACTCTCTCCTTTTCCTTGGAAAGAGACAGGCACTCTGAGCACAGGGAATTGTTCCTACTCTACGCCATAGGATCCACCACCATTTTTGTTGCCTGTTTTTCCCATGAAACTTTGCCAGTTTTCCACAGGTACCAGAGGTGTCCTGCCAGCCTTCCTCTGAGCCATGGCCCATCTGTCATGGGCAAGGCCAAAAGGGCTGAAACCATGGGGGTCCTGCATGTCAGAGACCCCCAGCTGGCATCTGGCTCTGCTTGAAAGGTGAAGATCTGTCTCCCAGCTGGGTGTTGTGGAAGAACAGCCATGCCCAGGGTGAGAGGGTGGAGCCAGCAGGAAGCACACCTGTGGTTTAGATATGGGGTGAGAGCCTGGATTTTCAGAAGTAAACTTTGGGTCATGTTTTTGGGAGGTGCTGGGGTTGGGTTGGTATTTTCCTCTTTGTTTTCTTGCATTGAAGCTCTAGGTCTCATCAAGAGGCCTGAATTTCTGAAGGTGGGTGCTCAGCCTGGACTCCAGACCTGTATTCCTGGTGATGGTGATGGAAATCCTGTCTGTGACCTGAAACACCATCAGCTTTCCAAAGCCTGAGCACATTGTGTGACCCCTCCCAGCACATCCCATGGGAAGGGAGTGAGTGAGCCTTGTCCTGACTACCTGCTGCAGGGATTTAGGGGATAAAAAAGGCAAGAGCCATGCTGGGCACCCACCCAGCTGCCAAGCCCAGGGCTGAGGTGGTGTGAACATTGTGGGGGTGGATCCTGGCTCTGTGAAATGAGGGCTAAAGGCAGACCTGCTCTCCAGCCACAAGTAGCACAGGCTGTGGGGACATTTAGTTGCCTCTTGGCAAGGCATTGGCTGGGAGGGGACTGTGTTTCTTGCAGCATCCCTGCTGCAGGAATATGGGCTGTGGCAGGGTTTGTCCACCAGCACACACAGCAAACAACTCTGCTGTTAGTCCTGGCCGCCTGCCTGGCAGCTGGCACCAAGGACTGCTGCCATCCCTGTGGGATGGAGACCCAAGCCTACCACAGGAAGAGGAATCTTTTCAGTTGAGAGAAGCCCAGAGATGTTTTTTTGGGGCCCAGCTCCAGAAGCCAAGCAGGTGCTGCAGTGAGGAGGAGCTCGCTGCCTGTGCCGCTTCTCCTGTCTGGGGCTGTTGCACCATCCCAGCTGACAAGGCAAACATGGCAGGGAGTGCCCTTTACCCCTTCCTGGGTCAGTTGGTGCTGCTGAATCACTCAGTATTTGTTCTGGTTACATGGCCCTTCTTATCAGAGCTTTTTCTACTTCACCCTTCCACTTCCTGGCACACCAGGGTTCACCTCCTGACCCACCGGGCATTTCCAAGCTCCGTTTCCAGTCTGGGGTTTCCATCCTGGCCCTGGGACTGGGGCAGGCTCAGCATCCCCACTGCCTTCCCAAGCATTCATCAGGGCTGACTGAGGGCTCCATTTCACTGTCCCAAGGGAAGGGACTGCAGCACCCAGCACATTTCTGGGTTAAATCACACCAGTTAAATCTCTCCTGGGACATTCTGGCCCTCCAGAGCATCCTGGATGCTCCCCAGTGTGCTCTGGGCCTGGGGTGTGAGGTGGGAGCATCCCAGAGCCTCATTCCATCCCAAAATGAGCCTTAACACCATGCATTTGGGCATGCCCAGTGCCTCATTTTCCTCCCCTCTGCAGATCAGGAGGGATGGGGTCTTCAGGAGCACAATTCATGGCTGCCCTCCTCAGGTTTACAGGCCATCCCAGCTGCAGCATGCCCAAATTCTGGATGTGGCCCTAAACCAGGTGATACCACACAGGCAGCTTCCAGCTGGCTGGGTGCAGCCCTTGCCCTGAGATGCCAAGGCTGGGGTGTGGAGCAGATCTTTCCAGGGCTGTGCTCGCACCCCAGCAGCATCCAAAAACTGCTGTGGGGGCCTGGATCTGAGAAGGGGTCACCACTCTTCCCCCCTGCCCCACACAAAAGTGTTGGCTACCCCACACAGCCATCAGGGAGCCTGAGCAGGGTGAGGCTCCCTCCCTGTGGTGTCAGTTCACTGCACCCTGTGTTTGTGCTGTGGCTGATTAAAGCTCTGAGTGAGGCAATTATGGGATGCAAGGTGCATAAATAGGAGGTGCTGGGGAGATGAGCTCCTCTGCCCTCTTGGAGAGTATCTGGGGGTTTATTTGTGGCTCATTCCTGCCCTCCCTGCACTGCCTGAGCCACTGGATCACCTTCATGGTGATTTCCAGCAGTGGTTTGTGGTGGTCAGCAGTGCCTGGAGGGGTTTGTTCTGTCCCTGACTTAGTGGTGTCTCCCCTCCCTGGCAGGGATGACTGAAGCAGATGGAGTGTCCAGGCAGAAGCAAACCCTGGGAAACCACACTCAAGTGAGTTTGCTCTTAGAGTTCACTCCAGTTTTGTTTTCAAGGACTTATCTCAATTTGTAATTTGAACTAATAAGAGAGAAACTCTAAAAACAAAAGACAAATCTGGCCCAGCACTGCATCACTGAGCATCCTTCTCACATCTCAGGGCTTTCTTTTTTTGGTATTGGTTTTATTTAGAGTTTTCATAGAATGGTTTGGGTTGGAAGGGACCTTAAAGACCATCTTGTTTCAACCCCCTGCCATGGGCAGAGACACATCATGGTGCTCAGACCCAATCCTTGAGCACTTCCAGGGATGGGGCATCCACAGCTTCTGTGGGGAACCTGTGCCAGTGCCTCAGCACCCTAAGCATTTTCTTCTTTCTTTCTCTTTCTTTCTTTCTTTTTCTTTTTCTTTCTTTCTTTCTTTCTTTCTTTCTTTCTTTCTTTCTTTCTTTCTTTCTTTCTTTCTTTCTTTCTTTCTCTCTCTCTCTCTTTCTCTCTCTCTCTCTCTCTTTTTCTCTCTCTCTCTCTCTCTTTCTTTTTTTCCCCTCAGAAGCCAGCTGTCTGTGTGCTGTCTGGATGAATCCAGCTTTTCTTACTGCTGCCCCACCTTCCCATCTCCTGGAGCTACACAGCAGTTGAGACGTGGTATTCATGTGCATCTACATGTTGTATATGGAGGGATCCTCTATTAATCTTAAACACTCTTTCATCAGAAAAGTAATGACTGCCTGGCGTGAATTGCTTCACAAATTTTGCTTTTGTGGAGAGAAGCTCCTTGGCTTGAGCTTTTCCATCCTAATAGGAACAAGTTATATCTGATGAACAGACCTTGCTGCTTTCATTCACAAAGCAGTAATTTACTCTCCAAGCAGCAGCAGCACTCCAACTTATCATCCCTGCAGCACCATTTATTCAGCAGTGCAGTCAGCCAGGAGGATAAGGTGGGTGCAAACCGTGGGGTTCCTATCTGCTCTGCACCATCTGGCATGGCTTTCCCCTTCTTGGTATATTTCAGGACACATAAACCAGGCAGGGAAATGTTTTGTTGTTTCTTTTTTTCATGTGAGGAAATCCACATCACCACATAACCAAATTTGTCCTGCAGAACAGCAGCTACAGCTCCCAGTAGATCCAGTGGAAAAGAGTTGTAGCCCAGCAAATTCCACTTTGGCCCATACAGCTGCAAAGCCATAGAATACATGGATCTTTCCCTGCACAAAGGTCCTGTAAAGGCTTCCTGCAGCCTTGACTCCTTGCCAGCTCAGCCTCCCAGGCCACCTCAGCCCAGCCAGGGCTTTCCAAAGAAAATCCTGTCAAAACCTCCCCAATTTCTCTGGTTTGTGTTTTGTGCAATGCTCTGATGTGAAAATATTGATTCTGGACTTTAAAGCAGCTGCTTTGTGTATTTGACCAATTCATTGGTACCAAAGTTCGGCCTGAACTGTCCTTGTCCTTGTCTGGGTCCTTTTTTATATTTTTAATGCAGCCTTAAAAGCACAGGGGATATTGACATAAGGAAGAGCCAAATGTAACAATGATTCAGCACAAATCCTATATACTGGCAATTTAGTCTGTTTTGGCCACATGCAGCTGCTTTTTTTTTCTTTTTTTTTTTTTTTTTTAATTCTTTTTTATTCTTTTACCCTCCAGATTTTATTCAAAATGGAAAATTTTAAAAGACCATTTCAGAAGAATGTTAAGCATTTATGCAGAAACAGAGAAAATCAGGCTGATGGAAAAAATACATAAACCCAAGCCTTTAGCTGAAGAAGAGTAGGTTTAGATGGGATATTAGGAAAAAATTCTTTACTATGAGGGTGGTGAGGCCCAGGCACAGATTTCCAGAGAAGCTGTGGCTGCCTCATCCCTGACAGTGTTCCAGACCAGGCTGGATGGGGCTTGGAGTAACCTGGGGTAGTGGAAGGTATCCCTGCCCATAGCAGGGGATGGAACAAGATGATCTTTAAAGTCTCTTCCAACCCAACCCATTCTGTGACTCTATACTGGATGTGCCCAGAGATTTCTGTGCCTGGGGCTTTTCAGCAGTTTCTGTGAGCACAAACCCCTTTTAGGGTTGAAGCTGATATGGTTTGTTACGAGGAGCTGGAGTGCATCCTGTGCTTGCCACTCACTAGGCCCCAGTCAAAACTCCTTTTCACTTGGTTAACAGGGGCTCAGCTCATGCCTGTGCCTGCTCCAACTGGGATTTGGCTTGGGGCAGTGTTTGGAGGTGGTCTGGTGCTGTTCTGGCACCCCACACTCCTCAGCATGGTGCTGCTCCCTGCTAAGCAGTCCTGACAGGGGCTCTGGTGATGAACCCTTTTGGCAAAGCAGCAAATGACCCCAATGGCAGCCCCAAAACCCTGCATCAGAGATCTGTGCACTGGAAAATGCTCTGCCCTCACTCAGCACTGTCCCAGTGAGGTGTCATGCTGAGCTAGTCTAAAACTTTAACCCTTGGATGAAGGAGCATCAAAGATAGATTTGCTCTAACTTAGAAGCACTTTTGTATCTCTGAATGAAAACCTTTCCATGGCTGGGTCCCACAGCTGGGCACATTGTGTAAGTCTTCCTGGGTGCCTGTGCTGAACTCTGGGCATCTCCCACCCCTGCATCTCCCACCCTTGCATGTCCCACTGCTGCTCTGTGCTGGTAACAGGGGTGTGATCCATGGGGGCAGATGAAGAGCCAGGGGCATTTTATTTTCCAGCTCTCCCCATGCCCTATCAGCACAAGCCAGCCCATAATTCTGCAGCCACCAGAGGGTCCAGGTGAGGGCTGAATGTCACCTGTCCCAGGAGCAGGATGCCTGTGCCTGGGCAGTGAGGGAAGGCAGCCTGAGCTGCCCTCCAGCTCCATGATCCATCCCCTTCCTTAGTCCAAGTCTTCTTAAAAGGCCAAAAGGCAAACCAGGAGGATAAAGGGTGGGGAAATTCCTCCTGGGCGTGGCTCTGTGACCCCGTGGGTTAAGCGTGTGGCTATTTTGAAACAAAGCAGGCAGGGTGGGAGGTAATGGGGTCTCTGCTGCCATCAGTGGGGTTCATGAGCATGTGCTGGAGCTGGGGTTGGGGCAGGGGCTGTGCTGTCCCCCTCATCAGTTTTAGACTGGCAAAATCCCAATGCTTTCCAGACCACATCCTGGTGTCTTAGCAGGTCTGTAGGATGGCAGGACTGAGGAGGCACCAAAGGCTTCCGCTGAGCCCAGTGGGAGAGGCTGGTGGGGCTTGTGGGGCTGCAGCTCACCCCTGCATTTGGGAGACAGGGAGGGAAAAAAAGATCCAACTTTTTGTTTCCAGGCTCTTGGTCTTTCACACAGAGCAGGAAAATAATAGAAAGAAAGTGTGTGGGGCAGGGAAGGAAGATCTTGTGTAAGTGAGACACACTCTGGAGCTGAGAGCTGTTGTCTTGGTCACAGGGGAAGCAGATGGGACTGCAGTGTGGGTTTGATGTGCACAGAGCCACTTGGCAGAAGTGTCCTCAGGAGCATCGTGGGGCAGATTCACCCTCTCCAGCTTGTTTTAAAAGGTGAGGAGCTGAGAGGAGCCTGCCTAGCATAGCTTTTCAAGCAGCAGGACAATGTGTGGCTGTGACTCAGGGCAGCTACCACACGACATTCTCACACAGGGGCAGCAGGGGAGAGCTGAACTTCAGATAACCTGCTAAGACTGAAGCAAGATCAGCTGAGAAAATGGCCCTGGCTTTGCACAGCTGCCAGTACCAGCAGAAGCCGGAGATGGAGCAGTCCTGGCTCAGACAAAACAAAAAAGCTCGCTGGGCTTTGGTGCCAGCTTTTGTCTGCGGGCAGCTTTCCGCAAGGCTGGATCCCCACTCCCTGCAAAGCTCTGCAAAACTTGCATATCACCACAGAACATGGCAGGGTGAGCCAAGAACCAGAGCTCACAGGGCACTTCAACTCAGCTCAAAGCAAAGGTGAAGGTTGTTCCTGTCCCCACGTGGGGATTTGCCCTCCTGGGGCTCCATGAGAACCCTGAAGTGAGGAGAGCAGGGAAAAAAAGCCTTCACATGGAAGATCTTGTGGAGAAGCCACAGGTGCTCCAGGGTACTTGATCGGGATAGAGGATCAGGAGAGGGCTTGGGGGGATTTACCCCCAGAAGAGAGACAAAAAATAAAACTCCTCAGAGTGTCTGAAGTTATTTGTGCCCTGAGTTAGTGCTCTTGATGGATGTCCTCCTTAGAGCATTTGGTGAAAGTGAGTCTGAAGGTTGTTTAGCAGCAGTTTATTTTTAGCTGAGATGACTTGTGACAGCACAATGGTGTTGCAACACCACGGTTCTTGTCTGTGGCTTCCCTGTGCTTCGGTAGTGGAGCGAGTGAAGGCTCCTGACAGGGGCTCATTGTGCTGGACAGTGCAGAGATGTTGCAAGAGCTGGTTCCCTCCCAGGGAGGCAGAGAACAGCCCTGCAGAAGCAGAAAGAAGGAAGTGGAGCTGGCCTCGTGGGCAGCCCGTGGGTCCTTGTCACAGCCCCACTGTGGCTCGAGCCACCTGCCCCAACCCCAGCACAGCCAAGTGCTGCACAACCCCCAGGGACCTTCTTCTCTGAGGGGATGGAGATGGGAGGCTCCTGCCCCAGGAGCTCCTTCCAGCTCTCCTTCCAGCCCTGCTGCTTCTTGCACAGCTGCTTTGCTTTCCCCTCCATCTCCCCCATGAGCATGGGCCACACTGCTCTAAAATAGTTGTTCTAACTCCAGCAACGCCACTGCAACTGCGTGAAGTGACAGAACTGGAAAGCAATCCAGGGCCAGGGAGGAGACTGGGGGCCAAAAGGAAATCTAAACCTACAGCCCATCACTGTAACTAAACCTGTCTGCCAAAGGCAGCCTCAGTTCAGCTTCTTACCTGGTGTAAGAGAAGAGACATCAAAGGCATAAGGATCTGGTTTCCTCACCTACTGTCCTTTCACTTGTGCCCGCTTTCTGCCTGTGCAAATCCATTAACTCTTGCCCAAGGTAACAGCTCAGAACGAGGCACCTGATCTGCCTCTTTTCAGGCAACACAACCTGAGATGAAAGCTGTGCAAGCTTGGCATGCCACTCTGTAAATCCCTACGTGTTGATTCTCTGTCTCCTCCTCAAGTTTTACAGGATGCCAACAGCTTTCTGCCTGTTTTATGGTTTCATGGCAGTTGCTCGACACATCAATATGAGAATTAATTAATCTTGGCCACAGGGTAGGCAGCAGCTCAGGCAGCTCAAGAGCAAACAAGGTCAGGATTTCAGCAACAGCCCATTTAGAGAACTTGCTGGGGCTCCAGCAGAGCAGCCTCATCTCTGCAATTTTTATTTGGATCACTGCTCTCTTGCCTTGTTTGCAAGTTCTGTCCTGTTGGCAAGGCTGCTGTGAAGCCAAACCCAGAAGACTACAGCAGATGACTCTGCTCCATACAGGGAGCAAGGATTAGGGCAGGGATAGTGTTTGGCTCACAAACACAGTCACTACAAAACAATTATTGACTTAAAATCCCTTTACTGATGTCCCAACTTTCATTTGGTGATGTTAAAAGGTCAGAAGAAAAATTAAAGCTTTTTTTTTCCCTAATCCCTTTAAGTGCTAAATTCATGGAAAACAATTGAATCAACAATTTAGATTAAGGCAATAGCTTCAGATGATGGAGAAACTCTCAAGGCTCCTCAAAGGATGCCTGAATAAAAAATGAAATGTAGCTTTTCAGAATGGGACTGGAATTGCCCTTGGCCTCCTTTTACAAAGATCCTCCTTGGTAAGTGAATAATCCAGGACAACAATGCTCATTGCAGTGCTCAGCCCTGCAACATGCCCACAGATCACAGGGAAAGACTTTGAGCAGCAGCAATAAATAGAGGGGAAAAGAAAGACCTGCATCAGACTGGCTCTAAATTAATCTGTTTCCTGAAAAAAAATCAATAAATCATTACTGTTACTAGTGAACAGTGTTTATCAAGTTGATGCTCTTTACAGTCCTTGGAAGGTATGAAATATTTTAATTTTTTTTTTTTTTTAATTTTTCTTCCCCTTGTGTAGCCAAACTTTCTCTGGATCATCAGAGTGCAGAGTGAGGATGCCCTGATGGAGAGGAGGGATGTCCCCTCTCCATGGAAAGGAGCAGAGTGAGTGCAAAGCACGGTGGCAGAAGAAAAGGCAAACCCAAAGGAGGGCTTGAAGGTGATGTGACTCCTCTCTTCCTCGAGCCCTGGTCACAGACCCTGCTCCAGCTGAATGCCCTCAGCTCAAGCAGGCAATAATCCAACAGGCTGGGGGATTGGATCTTGCATGGTTTAGTTGGGATGCAGCCAGCTCGTTTCCTTGGTGCCTGTTGACAGAAGGGCTTTTGCTGCACACACAGACCTTAGCAGAGACAAAACTCATGTCTCCCCTTCTAAAAGGAGAATGGAGAGATATGACTCTGTCAGCAAAATGTATTTCTCATGTGAGTGGGTTGGGTTGGAAGGGAGGTAGAGATCACCCAGTTCCAGCCCCCTGCCATGGGCAGGGACATCTTCCACTAGACTGGGTTGCTCCAAGCCCCACCCAGCCTGACCTTGAACAGTTCCAGGGAATGTGCACCACCTGGGCAACCAGGAAACTCATCCTGGACTTTCTCATCGAGCTGGAAAGCTGATGAATAGTGGTGTGTGGATTTGCATGGCACAGCCCCTATAAACTGATAGTTTTATTCCAATGTGAGGTGACCCTTTGTAATCTTAACCACAATGGTTGGCTGTCCTGGTGAAGCAGGAAAATCCTCTTATTAGGAGCAGAAATGTACTAAATTCCCATTTATCACTCTTAAACAGCAGTTCCAGCCATCCCTCTATCCCAAACTCTTGGCTTTTTTTTTAGTTTTAGATTTGCCTAGGAAATTTCTTGTCCTGAGAAGAGTGCTGAGAAACATGTTTTCCATGACTGGTTCCTTCAGAAATGTTATTACTGGCTTGGGAAATTCTTCTACAATAAGATTAAGTTTCTTTTACTGGAAAATTCAGACACTACAAATTTTTAATGTCAAAAAACCAAACAAGTGAAAACAAGTAATTTCCTAAGAACATACACAATCTGGTGTTAGTAGTTTTTCATGGGAAAATGCCTCACTCCAGTGTGTGTGCCTGTTCCTAAGGAAACTCATGGCAGATGGGGTGAGAGGAGAAATGCACAGGATAATTACAAAGCCCCACTTATCAACCTGCTCCTAACTGTTCTTTGGAGTGGTAGGCAAACATGCAAAACACCGAACCACTCTGTATTTCTATGATGCTTTGAAGTGCGAGTTCCAAAGAAATTTTAACTCGCATCGCTTCAGCATTTCCATAGCTGGGTAGTGCTGGTGTCCTGGGGCAACAGCCACCATCTGGTTTTCCAGAAAGAAGTCCAAAACAGAGGGTCTAGTTGGAGATACCATGTCCTTAATCAAGAGAAGAGGTGGGGAAAGGAGGGAGCTTGTGAATTCTTGATGAATAAGTCCCACCATGGTCCTTCTCATGTCCTAAGGGATGTTCCCACCATGCAACCTTTGGTGCTCCAGGGTGGCATCTTTGAAGCACAAACAGGCTGGTAGAAGGGGAACCATCATCCCTGACATATTTCAGGGGTGATTTTTCAGGGGCCCTTTAGTAGGGTACACTCCCTCCCTCAGCCAAGCATGTGTGCTTGCCCCTTTTCTTGTGTTGCTCTCCAGAGTGGAGTGGCAACGAGAGGTGCTGAGTGTCGACCCTGGGGAGCCTCTGCCATCAGCAGATGCAGGTGTTGGCAAGTGCAGGCAGGCTGCTAAAAATATCCTGCCTGCTTTATTCTTGCTTCAAAGGCCATTAAGTATTTCTGTGAGAGTCTTTTTCATCTTCAGCATGGAGATCTGCCTAGTACTCCCACGCATCCTTTATAATCCCTGGAATCTCAGGTTCTTCCAAACAGGAATGTCTGGGCTGCAGATCTGAGCAACAAAACCTTTAGTGCTGTGTGGCAGCACAGGGAAATACAGGCAATGAAGCTGAATTTCTTCCCCTTTTAGCCATGCTTGCAACACTAATTCTACTGAGTGCAGGCTGTGGGTTTACTTCCTGTATCTGCAAAGAGCACTATCAAATCCAATTACACTTCACATGAGCATAATCCACATATGTGACTTTTTAATGCAGACTATTTAGGTCTGCCTCATAAATAGCAGAGGGGTGCTGCGAGGAAGTGTCTTCATCTCACCCACAGGCACCTCACAGAACCCAGCACACCCTTGCCTTAAAAACAAAAGCACATTGCTTTCCTGTCAGCCAGTGCATTCCCAGTGTGTGCTGTGTGATTCCTAGCAGCCCTGTGATTCCTAGCAGCCCTGTGATTCCTAGCAGCCCGGGTGTTTTTAGTCATCCTAATGTGTTTGCTTAGGCACCAACATTAGTGTCAAAAGCACTTAATGCAAAGGAAACTCCCCAGGAGCGCTCTGCTCCCTGCCAGATCCGTCAGTCCCGCGTACAGTGGTTGTTACTGCGGGCTGGGGAATGAATTACCCTCTCATTCTGAGGGCTGCTTCCCACTAGGACATCTGGGGAAAAAAACTGCTGGGCCCCATATTGACAGGGTGAGAGGGTTGGGGTTTTTCAGCCTGGGAAACAGAAGGTTTTGGGGACACTTTATTGCGTCTTCCAGTACATAAAGGGGGCTGGCAAGAGAGCTGGAGAGGGACTTTGGACAAGGGCATGGAGTGACAGAACAAAGGGGAATGGCTTTAAGACTGGAGGAGGGCAGGGTGAGATTAGATATTAGGAGGAAATTCTTGGCTGTGAGGGTGGTGAGGCATAGGGTGCCCAAACAGGTTGTGGATTCCTCATCTCTAGAAGTGTTCCAGGCCAGGCTGGATGGGGCTTGGAGCAACCTGGGATAGTGGAAGGTGTCCCTGCCTGTGGCAGGGGGCTGGAACCAGATGATCTTTAAGGTCCCTTCTAATCCAAACCATTCTGTGATTCTGTGATCCTATGCTAGGTGGCCATGGGTCCTCATGCACTCACATCAGCCCCCAGTGACAGTAAATCTGAGATGAGGATGGAAACTTTTATTGACTGATGCCGTGATCTCGTATTGAGCAGGTGATTCAAACCTGTGACACAGTGACATCCTCCCACCCTGGAGTCTACTCATGAAAACTCTTATTTCTCATCAGGCTAATTGGGGTGGGTAACTGTGGCTGAGGTTCAGCCCCTGGGAAGCCCTGGCAAGGTGCCTGACCCCTTTCCCAGCCCCTTGCAATGACTCCAGATTTTCTCTGTGCCCCCAGCTGTTTTTCAGTGCAAGCAGCCTGGTTTGGAAGTGAGGCTTTAAACCAGGCTTACCTGAGCCTAGGTGTGGGTTTTGGGGCAGAGGATTCAGCCAAGAGCCTTCCCATGTGACCCCATCTTTTAGTAAGCAACTGCAAGGCTCTGTCTGTGGGCTCTCCTTAGGCAAATGGAGGCCTGGCTCACTCCCTGCTTTAAGAAGCCCTTTTTCCTTCATGATTTGTTTGCTGCTTTGATTTTTTTTTTTTCCAAGTTTCTGTGTCTTTGATGTAAAGGAAACAGGAGGAATTTGAGCTGTGGAGGTGAAGAAGTAGTCGGAGATTACATTTCAATCTGCTGCTGGAGTTTCGAAGGCAACTCTTAGAGTAATTTTTCTTTTCTAATATCTTCTTTCTTCCCCCTTTGTAGCAGAAAATGAGCTTTCCAGGGATTCCTGGCTATCAAATCATGCTGGAGGTGGGTAAATCCTCTCTGTGCCCACCAGGAGTTGCTGCTTTGCTGTCATTCACCTTCTGCAGATCAGCTCTGCCGCTGGAGGTGCCTCCAGCCTTCCTGCCATGCATGCTGTCTTCCCTGGAGCTGTAACAAGGAAAACACAATAATAATATTAATATAAGAATCCCCACAATTGCTTTAATTCAAGTGCTTTTTTCCTAGGGTTTCCAGTGCCAAACTCTAATGTCTGGAAATATCCAGAGCTAATCCATCTTTGTAAATGCTGGAGTCACCCTAACAGCAGCTGAACCAAAAATAGGCTTCTCTGCCCCTGTACCTTTCCATCTGGTGCTTCAGAGCCTGGCAGGGGTGGCTCTGACTCGCAGGACACTGTCCCAGTCCCTTGGAGATGGAGGGTGGAGGATCCCAGCCTGCACAGGAGCTTTCCAGAGGGAGCTGGGAAGTGGTGAGGCTGGTTTGCTCTTCCCACATGCCAATTTACTGTAACGCAAGGCAAGTCACCTCCTAGCTATCATCAAAGTGCTAGTGTTTATTCCAGGGGATTTTTGGGGTGGATTTGCCTAGGGCTGGTGCCTGAGCTGGTGAGGCCATTAATTAGAGCAAACAATATTGACTTTCAGCCTCTTTTGAGAAACTGAGGATCATTTTAAAGAGACAGATCCCTAAAAGGGCCTTGTGCCAATCCCTCACCATTCCAGGAAGGTTGGAGCCAGCCTGGCTCATCCCATCCTGGCCTGTGCCTCCTGCTCTAACAAGGATTTAACATCCCCACTACAAATCCATAGAGGAACTGACCTTCTTTCCATATATATCTCTGAGGGAGAGTGAGATCATTACAAACAGTGCAGCTCTGAACAATTAATTGCTTGCAATGTAAATATTACAAATAGTGGTTTCATCCTGTCCCCAAATCCCAGAGTTTCTCAGCCTGTGGAGAAGGGTTATGAGCTCCTGCTCCTCCAGCCAGCTGCCTGGCTTGAAGCCAGTGTTTTTACAGTGCCAGGGAGCAGAATTTGGAATATTTGGGTGCAGACACAGTGGCTGTGTCTTTGTCACCATGTGCCTTGGCAGCTGGAATGTGGAGCTCCTCAAAGGGCACGCCATCTGATTTCCTGGCATGGTGCAATTCCCTGGACCCCTGGCATTTTACAGCCCTCAGAAAAGGTTTCTTGCTCAGGGCTTTGTTAGTGTTTGATGTTTTAAGAACACTAAGCAGACACTACTCTCCTAATCCTGTCAGACTTGCAATGAAGCAGATATGTAATCCTTCATGGGTATTAAATTTAATAGCAATAAAGTCTATTTAAGAATTACACTGTCAAATGCCTGCCTAAGCAGAGGAAAATATTCTTAATTTAGACTTCATCAGAAATCTATTTCCAGATTTTATTGTGGAAGTCTCCCCTGCATGTGTGGGGGTAAAGATGAGAAAAATCAGCAACAGGCAGTCCCAGATTGCTCTTTTCTTGGTACTTTTGAGAGAAACAATTCCCTGTAATACATGACCGTATTCACATGAGTGCACATACATCTGTACAACTGCTTTTAAACCCACAACAGCAGATGTGGGTGCACTCAGGGGCACCCCTGTGTTTAAGGAAAAGCCCCAAGCTGCATAATGCATATTCATGCTAGGAGCAGGATTTTGGGGGGTGGGAGGGGAGATGTGCTGGGGGCTGAGAGAGAGGAGGTGGAAGCTGTGCTGCAGGCAGGATCAGCAGCTCTGGAAGGGATGAGCAACAGTGGGGTTGGATAAGGAATGGGGGGCACAGCCCTGAGGAGGGGAGCAGTGAGGAGAAGTCCTGAGCCTCTGGTTTTGGTGCCCCTCCTAAGTGGGGAGCTGTAGCTTGGTTTAGCTTGGGCTTAGCACTGGGGGAAGCAGGTTCATTTCACAGATGGAAAGCAGGTTTCTCAGCTGAGTAAACAGCTGAGTTAGCTACCTAATTAAACAATAATTTTAGTGTCTAAAAACTTTAACTCAGCCTCTACTTTTGGCATGAAATGGGTAAGAGGTCTTTATCTGACCCCCAGTGCCGTGGTTGGGAGCCCTGGTGCAGGCAGGAGGATGAGGTGGAGCTGCCATGGTGGTGGTACCTGAGACACAGCTCACAGCAGAGGAGAAAGTCTTACACAAAAAAGGCTTTTATGAGACTTTAGGTCCAGGAAAAAAGAGGAAATCTCCATCTTCACTGGCTGTGAGCTGTGCAGCACGATGAGGTGGGCAAAACATGGAATGGCCATTTCAGATGCTGAGGAACTTTTCTCCGAGAAGAATTCCCATCCTCCCCCTTCCCACCAGCTGTGGCACAGGGAGCTGGGAGCAGAGAATGCTTTGGAGGTGAGACCTGCAGAAATCCAGCTGGTCCACAGGACATCACACAAACAAATCCTGTGTGACATGAGTGCCCCTCTCCACCTCCCCTCTCTGCCCCCAGCCCGCCAGGTAGCCAGGCAAACACCCGGTTTTGCTGTGTTTTACACGAAAACTTCTTCCATGTGACAAAACCAAGCCTGTGGTGTCGCCCAGACCCAACCAGCCGCCGGCACAGGAACTGCCTGATGATACCACGGGCTAATTAAGGAGCTTTTAAATCGTTTCCGCCCGCGATATGATAAAGTGCTGACTCTCCTCGTGAGGAAGCCTTGAGAGAGGTGACAGGGTTTTCCATGCCACCCCTCCCGTCCTACACAGAGCTACCGGCAGCCGCCTTGCCAGGAGAGGCGGGGCAGGGATGGGAGATGCTCCTTCCCTTTGGAACGCACGGATCACCCCCGCCACGGGCTCTGGATGCCCTGCAGGGGATGGCTGGCGGCGTGGAGGGAGCTGTTTGGGGTGGGAGACAGCTCAGCTGGCTTTGCTTGGTGCCACAGCCCGGTCCATCCTCCCAAGAAGGATTTCTCACATCCATCCAGGGCCGGCATCTATCTCCAGGCTGCTCCTCGGCTCCAGGCTGCCGGCTGTCCCAGGCTGAGCCTGCTCCAACACGAACCCGAGGGAGCCGGGCAGAGCTGGAGCTCGCAGATGTCTCCCCTTAAAAACCCCTCAAAAACCCGGCAAAGCGGGTGGAAATCCCCCGCCCGGGGCTGGAGCAGGGGAGGGGGAGCCAGGCGCTCAGTTTTGGTTGATCCTGATGAAGAGAGGGCAGGAGGAGGCTGAGCCAGCGTGGCCCCGCTGCTCTCAGCCTCGGATGACCCCGGGGAGAGCCCGGCGCTGCCGGGCGCTGCTGGCTGCGTTCCCTGCGCCGACCGCAGAAAACTCCTCCGGAACAGCTTCCCCTGGCCACGATGGGCGCTGGGTGTACGGCAAGGCTTGTGCTGAGAAGCGAGGCTTGGTGGGGATAAATCTCTGCAGAATTTGCCTCGTCGTTTTTCATGCATGTGCTGGGAAGCCGTTGCCTAAATCACACTGCGAGGTGCGCTTTACAGCAACACAGGCATTGTATTTCACACAGAAAATCTATATGCTTGGAAAACATTCAGTCCATGCAGTTTGGCATTAGCTAAAACCTCTGAGATAAACATCTTTCAGACTGAGAATTTGAGCTGTGGAATAAGCAGGCTGAAGTGCCCTGAACTTGTTTTCTTACAGAATTAGAAATGTGTGATAAAAGGCACATATTTCTGTGGCTGAGTCACCCCCTTGTAAACACAGTGTCGCAAGAATGCTTTCCTTGAAACACCTTCCCTTGGAGCAGCCAAGCCTTGACCCTTCCAGACAGCATGAAAATATCTATATAAATATAGTTCCAGTAGATTTTCATACTGTCTGACCAGCTGCCAGCAGCTGCTTAGGAGTTGCCTTCCCTGGAGGCAAGGGCACAAACAGGAATCTGTGTTATGGCTTCAGTTTTCTCTTAAAATGTAAAATTGAATTTTAAACAAATGAGAGAGGTTGGCTGATCACAGGCTATTCTCTGTACCTGCTGACTGATGGAGGCTGTAAACCCGCTCCTGATGGAGCAACACTGATTTACATGGGCTGAGGATTGAGACCACTGGATTTATGTTGGAAATTGTGGCTATTGACTCCTGGTTGTGTCCTGGGAAGTGCAGGAGAGGAAAAACTCACCCAAGTAAAAGGCAGCTGCTTGCCTCCATGTCTGTGGCAGAACAGTATTGGCCTCTTAATTTCCTACTGATTAAACTGTAGGAAAACAAAATCTGCTTTGCCTGGAGCGATTTGGCTTCAGCTCAAAAGCTTTCTCATCAAAATGAAATATCATTTGCTGTGAAACCGTTAGCAGGAGGATAAATGTAGTTATAAAAGCAGCTATTTGTAAAACCCAAGTGGGGAGCAGAAAAATGCTGTAATTTAGGAGAAAATCTCCACAAGGGCTCTGGAGGGCAAAACTCCTTATAAAGCCCAAGTTTCATTAGGATTGTGTGATGAAACAGAGAACTGTTCAGCTGCCCATCACTCAGATACAGAAGCATTTTCTTTCCTAACATCTCTCTTGGCTTGTCCAAAAGATGAGCTGATTGGTACAGGGCTGGTGGGACCCTCCAGTCTGGAATTGGAGGGTCCCCAGTACCAGAAGAGGGAGAAATTGGAGACAATTTGTTTGGGAAGCACGAGGCTGGAAATGGTGGTGCAGCCCCTCAAGCACCCACATACTGTGATCAGCAGGGCTCAGGGCTGGAAAATGAAGTATAACCTATATAATCCTACATAATGCCTAGCAAATAGCAGGTCATTTTAGTCCTGGGAAATAGCCACAAGAGGGAGATGTGATTGGATGTGCCAAATGTATGTCTTTAATAGGCAGGAATCTGGAGAAATTGAGTATTAGTTCAGAGCTTACTAGAAATCCAGGAAAAAATTTCACTATAGGAGCCTTCAGTTTTGGGGTGGCCAAGTATCTGAGCTGAATTTTGGAAGTACTTTTACAATAGCAAAATTTTCCACGATGCATTTTTGCCTTTAAATCTCCCTAATCCTAATGAAAAATTGTGTTTTCTTGAACACTGCTTGAATTTTAAGTGAAAAGAGGGGAAATGCTGAGCTCCCCCAACCCTAACAAAAACAAGAAGTCAAATTTTCATTTCAGGTTGATTCAAAGAAAATTTTTGATCAGTGAACCAAAAATTCCCTCATTCAGACAGCACAGCTGTAATTATCTTGCCCTTAAGGGCCGAGTGACCGGGTGATGCTGCAGCATTTTGGAGCGTGCTATGGAGGGGGCTTGAATCTGCTTCTTGCATTCTGTGCTTTCAGTTCAAACAAAACATTTCTTGAAAGCCATCAGTCTGTCACCTTTCCCCTGTATGAGAATCATTTCTGCTAAAAATAAACCTCCTTCTTTCTCCCCTCTCTCTTTTTTCCCCCTGTCCTCCACAAACCCAGACTCTGATACCAGGAGTTCTGTGGGGCTGAAGATTTAGGAAGCATAGCCAGAGCTGTGGATATTCCCTTTAAAATCATCTCCATGCCCTTTAAATCATCTGACTCTCGACTGTCATTGTAACAATGGGGAAAAACTTTTTTTCCCTCCTCTTAGAGCTGCTCCTGTTACATAACTGCTAATACAGTATCTGGCTCCTCTTGCCCATCCTCCTTGGGGCTTTCAGACCTATTTACACACAAACAGACTAACACCCATCTGAAAGTCATCTCAGGCACAAAGAAAGGATCCTTTTGCCTCCCCAAAATAACGATCCTTCTCTGCAGGGCACTGAATAAGTGTTTGGCAAAGTGAGTGCCAGGTTGGTGCTTAGGTTAATCTGCTTAGATCGACTAACACAGTTGTGCAAGGGTAGAAAATATCCAGTCAAGTAAATTACATCATCCAGGGAAAAGCTATTCTAAAGAAAGCTCACGCTTTATAAGCCTGAGCAAAATCCTGCTCAGGTAAACATTTACATATATTTACAAGCAGAAGCTCATTGCTTTCCTTGTGGAAAAAAAAAAAAAAAAAGAGAAAGAGAAAAATGGGATCTTTGAAGTTTTTTGGCTAATAGAAAAACATCTAACTAAATTAATTAACTGGCCAAGATCCAGAATGAATTAAAAACACATTACAATTTTTCTCACGTTAGTAGAACTAAGTAGGTAAAGTCCCCAATCCAGAAGAAAGGAGATCAAGGTGTTGCTTAGCATTGTGTATAAGCAATGGCACTTCCCTGGCTCTATTGGGTCTATCTTTGAAATGCTGCAATTCCTTCTCCTGTCAGACTATATTTTAACCATCTCCATCACTTGATTCTTCACTGAAATATTTTGCTCTCTCTGCAGTCTTAAATGCAATATGAGAAGGGGAAAAAATGAAGTTAGGGTGGAGAGGGGAATTTAGAGACTCTAGGTACATCTGGATTTAAATATTTAACCCCTGCTGACTTGTTTTTTACTGTCCTGTTCAGAAATATTTTCAGTGTAAGATCTGTTGTCCGTGGTGAGGCCTGAAAAGGGCTGATGGTGATGTGCCTGGCTGCCAGCAGCTTTCTGGCTCAGCTTTCCCCAGAGGAAGTGCTTGAGCTCCAGCAAAATGAAGGATTGGGTCAAAATCTAAGGAAGGGTTGGTCCTGTGATAGAGCCTGGGCTGTTGCCAGCATCCTGGGCCTCATCCTTGGGAATTGCAGCCCAGAGGGCAAGCACCACAAGAGCCTCTAGAAGAGTTAAATGCCCCCACAGATGTGTGGAAAGGTAGCAGAGGGTGTTGGAGACAGACCAGATTTTGGGGTCTCTGTTACATTCCTTGGCCCAGAGCCTGTTCCAGCCACCTTACAGCCCTTGCTGGAAGGAAGTGGTTGTGCAGTGACACCTGAACACATCACACAGGGGTCAAGCTCAGTGCACAGCCCCTGAACCCAGCCTTGGCAGCAGCAGCATCCCTCCCTCCATGCTGGTTTTGCTTTAGCAGAAAGTTCTGCACCGTGCAGGAGTTCTTCTTCAGCTTTCTGTGGTTGCACTGAAAGTTCTCCTCTAGCAAAGCTCCTTGTCATGGTTTGAGCCTTAGATTACAGTTTGGGCCCAAATATGCAAGTGTGTTACATTGGGAATTCCCACAGAATAGAGTAAAAGTAATGTAGTTGGACTAAGTTAATATTTAAATGCAGTAGCTTTTTTTTCTCTAAGCCCTTGTAAACTTCACCTTGATATAAAATTATATTTGGGTTAAAATTAATATTTTGGTTTTTTCTCTTCTTCCTCCAAATTCATCTGATCAAGCCCTTGTCAGTTTGAAGAACACCTAGCTAATCCATTTAGATTAATTACCCTTTGGAATAATCTTGTCTTATTACCTTTCCCTCCCATCCCTTTTCATTCTCTTTTTCCTGTGGTCTAGATTCACTTTGGCTTAAAGTCCCATGAAATGAGAGCAGCCACATTAGTAACAATAAACTGCAAGGGTAATTGAGCCTTTTAGGATTTTATCTGCCTGACCATGTTAGCAAAAGGACTATTAAGCAAATGTGAAATTTAAAACTAGGTATTGTGTATGGTATATTGGGTTCTACAGTGCACCCATGTGATCAGCTGGATGGGTGATTCATCATTACAAGGCTTAGCAGTGCTCAAGAGTTGGACAAGGCAGAATTAATCAGGTTCTCCACACTGACTGCCCTGCCCTGGACTGCTCCAACCCAGCTCTCCTCTGCCTCTCCCTTCCCACTTATTCACCGGTTTGATCTCCCAGATCTGGCTTCAGAGCATCACTGCAGATAAACTCATCTATCCAAGGGGTAAATACACCCATAGACATGTTGTGGCAGGGTGAGGGTCATCATGTCTTGTCCACACAATTCTGTGAGTCACACTGAGTCCTTGTGTTCATAAGAATGAGGAAAATCCTTAATAAGCATTATTGCTATTGGTATTTAGTGACAGTCTTGTCACTGGCATAGGTGTTCCCATGCAAGCATATATTAAATGCCCATTTAAAATCCTCAATTTTTTTTTTCTATGCTACAAATGAGCTGATAAATGATTGCAGCCTTTTGGGATTATAACATGAATTGACATTCAAAAAAAAAGTTCCAGCTCCATCTGTTTAGGTTACATAACTCATGATCTCAAGCAATCTCAGGGGCAGGATTTTCTGCATAAATAGTACAATTTCCAGTAAGGAGATTAAGGCTTCTTTGCTGGGAAAGGAAGAAATTACCAAAAAAGCTGTCATGTCAATGGACACAAATAAATCATGTTCCAAAATACACAGGAAGACAAATTTATGTCATTTAGTCCCTCTGCCTCAGATGCTCCCTCACCACCTGTCAAAAAAAAGCATTTTGCCACAAAATACCATTCATCTTTTAAACATTTATGAAAGGCGGTCAGCCCTATTTTCCACATGTTAACTCCTTAAAAACTCAGTGCTGCTATTAACATTGTACATCTTTACAGTTTTAATCCAAGTGCTCT
>VYZP01209278.1:50439-63412 GCA_013400635.1 Hypocryptadius cinnamomeus | reverse complement strand
TTTTTTTTTTTTTTTTTTAATATCTGGTGGCTTTCTGCAAGTGCTGGACTTCAGTAAATCCAAGTGCTGGGAAGCATAAAATATATTCCACCAGGATAAAGAGAGGCACTCAGAGCAGCTACTCTGGGGCATCCTGCTGTGTGTGATGGAGAGAAAAGCTCTCCCCCAGCATCTGACAGCGCTGTGTTAGTGCTCCATGAAGCACGTGAGTTTTAGGTTAAAAACACACCAATTTTGTGTGTGTGAATAAGGAGAAAACTCCTGGTTTGGCCTCTTTCTGCACACAGACAGGCAAGTGTTTCTGCAGACAGACTGTTACCACACGTCACATCCTCCCGAGGCAAAGCTCCCATTAAAAAGCTGCTGGCAGAGAGTGTTTATTAAAGAAACTCACAGCAATGGCAGCACTGCCCCACAGCCAGCACTGCACAGGATCGCTGCCCCAGCCAAAATTCCCTCTGCTGGAGGGGAAAAAAAAGCAGAGCCCACTTGGGAAAGCCCCAGCTCAGGCTGGAGCTGTGTGCTGAGCCCCAGCTCAGGGCTGGTGGGTCACTCCCCAGTGTTGCCCAGACCTCTACCAGGCTATGGGCTCTTTCCAGAGCTCACCTTGTTTCTGCCCCTGAAGCTCTTATGTGCACTTTTATCTTTTATGTCTAAGGTTTTAGCATGGACTAAGCCATGGCTACTCAGCAGGTCCCTGTTTCCCCTTCCTGGTGTCTTTTCCTTGGAAAGCCAAGCGAGTCTGGTGTGTGGTTAACAGGAAATGTTGTGCTGGTGGCTCCCATCTTGCTGCTCGTGCATTACCATCCCTCTGCTGAAACCACTTCATGCCTGAGTCATGTTCTAGGGCCACTTCCATTCTTTTACTCATCCCCTGTGTCCTTCAGGAGCTCAGGGACTTCCAAGGATGTCCTGGGAAATCCTCCCCCTTCTTAGGCTTGGCTATTTGCTTCTCCACCAAAATGGCATGAAAAAAATTGAGGAGGCCCTCACACTGCTCTCACACAAGTCCCCAGGACTCTAAAATAACTCTTCATCTCCTTGTTTCACCACAGGGGAAGTGAACTTGCCCATGCTGATATGCAGAAGGAACAGAGCAGCAAAGGGGGTATGGCTTGCCTGGAAGCTCCTGTGCTCAGCAGCACCAACAAACCGAGTCAAACTCAAAGTGCTTTGAAGCACTGCCTCATTTAATTCATGGGAAATTGCTGCTTATGACCTACCACAGCAAAACATCACAGAGATTACTCAGGAAAACAGAGATTATTTTGTGTATGGGGGAAATACAGAGTCAGTTAATGGTCCTGCTGGCTGTCCTCCCCTCTTCCACGAACATCCCCTCAAATTGGCAGTGAGACAGTCCCCATGTGCAGGGGCTATCACACCCCAGACAATGCTTCCCCCCCAGACAATGGTTTCCCTTTGCCTCAGCTTCACAAAACCCCATCCCCACTCCCCTGCACTTCCAGCAGGGTAAATGGAGACATGGGTTTCCAGGACTGGTCCCCATATTCCTGGAGATAAGCTGAGTATTGAAGGGAAAGCCCTGGGTTTCACTGTCCTGTGGCTCTGTGAGCACACTGTCAGTGCTACAGAGAGAAGTGACTGAAGAGTAGTAAAATGCCATTGCATGTATGACAGACTATGAACATTTCCCATCATCTGAAAAGAGAAAGGACAACTTCTGGCCTGGCCAAGTGGAGAAGAGAGCAGTTGCTGGAGCAGGAGCTGCCTGGGAGCAGGGAACAGAGCCAGTGACTGAACCCAGCCCCATTTAACTCCTGCTGCCCTGCAGAAGCTGCAGTCATTTCCTAAAGGTCAAAGTGGTGTTAGAGCAGGACATGAACCCTGGTGTTGTTTCAGAGGGATGGATCAATACTCCTGACATGGGAAAGTGGCCAGAGATGAGGCAGAGCCCCACTGCCACGGAGAGGGCTGGCAGCACTGTGTGGCTTGCAAGCCAGTTTACAATATGGACTTGCTAATGTACTTCTGCTTTAATTGCTATTTAGCAATGAGGTGTTTGGGAGGAGTTGCCCAGACAGGAGAGATTAGAGAGGGCCAACAGAAGAAGAGATGCTAATCAATGAGATGATGGACTTTCTCTGGTCTGATATGTTGGCTAACTCCAGGAAATTATTTTTTTTCCTCATACCCTTCCTATAAGCCAGCAGGAGCTTGGCCTGATTTCACTGATATTCAGCACTTTGAAGGTGGCCACATCCAACCTGAGGATGTGTCTGACACTGGCCACAGCCCTGGGACCAGCAGCTGCCTCTGCTTAGCAGCACTTTTCAGGTGATTATCCATCTGCACCATTAACGTTCTTGCACTGAGATGTGCGGTTTTGTAATTTATTTTAAAAAATAAAATAAAATAGACAGTCGTGCTGTCTCAGACATGACTGACAGAACTTCATTACTCTCTCCACGGGGCTGCAGCAGCAATTTCTTTACCATCACATTCAGCAGAGGCTGCAGGACACTCACAGGCTACAGAAACTCTGAGGTCATGCGGAAACTTTTCACATTAATGAGGGCTCCTGAACAGAATTCTGTTCTGCAAAATAAACATCGCTCCTGGGTAGTTTTTGCTCATTTAGGTCACTTTCAGCCATTTTTTACCTTAAGTTTGCTTAGCAGGGAAAAATAATAAAAGTTGTATGATGCAAGCTACTTGTTTTTCCTTGATGGGGTAAAAAACATTTGAGGGACTTTTTATTTGTAAAAAATCTGTGTTGGTATGATTGTGGTTACCTCAGAGATCTGTGAATTTGGAAACTCTGAATCCCTGAGAAGCTGACTGGTTGTCTACGTGATCTAGAAGAAGTCAGTGGGCTGACAACAACCTTTGGGTTGAGCCAAGCCTACTTTGAGGGGAAAAGGAGTGGGTTTTGTTGGGTTTTATGATTGTGGCTGTTTTCTCACATCTCTGATTTTCCACTGAGAAGCCACAGAGCCAGAGCAGGCTGCCTGTCCCTGCCTTTCCTGCAGCCCAGTGCACTGGGGACACCTCACATGGGCTCTGCCCCTTCCTCTGCACATACCTGTGGGGAAGAAAGGTCACACCAAGGTGCCACATAAGGGGCACTGCTCTGCCAGCCAGGCTGGCTGGAGAGGAGCCTCAGATCTCTCTGAGGTGATTCCCTAAGGGACTGATTTTTGTTTGTTCATTTTCAAGCTTATATCAATTAAAAACCTTTCAGAAATGCTCCTGTTACACCAGAATGGATTCTTCCCTCTCAGAAACCCACACTCTACTCCTGCAATTAGATTTCTTTTCTGCTGCTTTGGGAGAAGTTGTTCAGTTGCTGGTGCTATCAATAATCCACGAGCTGCTGTGCTCAGGCCTATGCTTGCATTTACCTGGGGGAGATTGCAGCAGTGCTGCCTTCTCTGACTTTTGCGTAACAGTTCCAGTAAAATAAATGAGTAGCAGAGATGCTATTGCTACAATCCTCTTGCATTTTTAAAAAGAAAGCCATGAAATGGTGATGAAATTTCTCTGGTTTTTGACCTTGCCATCCAGTTTTTTGATGACGTGCTTTGTTCATGATGAATCAAGGGCTTCCTTGATTCACTAAAAATGAAAATTACATCCATGAACAATTTTTTTTCTTTTCCAAGACAACAGGAAACTCAAAATTTGATTAGCTTGTGTGTCTCTCTCTGTTGTATGCATGAATACCTGTATATAGTAAAGGTTTGCCCTGAGAAAAAGCAGTCAGCATAAACAAATTTTCATTTGGTTCTGAAAATGGTGAGGTCTGTGGTCATTCTTATCTTATCCTACAAGATCTTTATTTCCCACGCTCATGAGTTGCCTCTTATTGATGAGCATTTCATTATTTAGCACATGATCTCAGATAGCAAAGTGAGGTTTGATGCACTAACTTTGTCATTATGGTTCTGAATTTTGCTTACTCAGTTACTTGGCAAACTCCTTCTATCCTGTGTTGACACCTTATAAACCCAGGGGTTTCCTGGGCTCTGAAATGCTGGGCTTCTGATTCCTACCAGAACCATGCCAAAGTCTTCATTAACAATATAGACATGTCCCCAGCCCATTCTATGCCTCCATTATATTGCTTTTCCTGATTTTCCCACCTGCCAAAGTGCTCTGAACCCAGCACTGGTGGTCCTTGTTTCACTGCCCCACACTTCACCCTTCCTGTGCTCCATAGCATCTCCAGCTAAAGGAATGAGGAGTTTGAACAAAGAAATGGCTGGAAAGCCATCAAAGGGGGTGCTGGTCTCTTGCTGCTGGCTGAGGTGGGTAGCACTAAGGAGAGGGCATCAGGCAGAATGCTCAGATGCTGCTTTGTGGCCAAATACCTGGAGCTGCTCAGCTGCTACCCAAACTCAGGTCTTACCTGGCCTTGGCTTTTTGAGACAGGAGTTGTTCTGCTGGAAAGTACCTATTACACCTTTCCTAAGTGGGGAACTCAGTCTCTCTTCCAAAGGACCACATCCACAGACTATTTATGTATCTAGGTCCAACTGATTTTTATCTCAGCTGCCTGGATACCTTTGCATATCTGGACCTGAGTGTTTTGTCTGTGGTCATGCAGGAAGTCTATGGTAAGCAGAGAAGTGAAAACACAACTCAAGCTAAAGCTGTAACTGCTTGTGCCAATCTTCCCTTCGCTGGGAATTTTTTGGGAGCAACATTAAAATGTTGCCTCTGCATTTTAATATTTGTCTTTAAACTAAAACCCCATATCACTGCAGCAAATGATGCCTATTGATTATCCTCTCAGAAGCTGGAGAGCTCATTTCAGCTGGCACTGCTGTGGCTGAAAGCCAGCACTGCAATTGATCATTTAATTAACTGGAAGAAAATTAAAGGAACTGTAATCTGTGTCTCAGCTCTGTTGTTATCAAGCTGGCAAAGTGCTTCTTTCTGCCTAGAGCAATGATCGGCTCCTTGACCCTGTGATTTAGAAACACCTGTTTAGGCATCGCCCCTCACCTACCCACCTGGATTTCTGCAAGGCAGGAAGCAAAGCAGCTGGATCCTTCCTCCACCTTCTTGTGCTTCTCAGATCCTTCAGGGGTACCTGACACTTCTCACAGTGGGCTGGATCAGCTAAACCCACCTCTCAGCACCCCCGTGAAGGTGAGATTAATGTGAAGAACCATGAAGGTTTGAGATTAATAGGTGGAAAACCTGGGAAGTCTGGAAGAAAAATGGATGTACCATAGAAGTCATTTATTTAGAGGCTGAAATGAGAACATGGGAGATCTTGAGTTCAATATTTCCTTAAAGGGATTGAGATATTGATTTTTATTTTGCTACTTCAAATAAGTAAGAGGGAACAGTGTGTTTGAGAGAAAAATTACTGGTCCTGAAAATCTGGCAAGTTCTTAAAGCTTTGCCTTAAACAAGCAACTTGAGTGGTCTGTGAACACAGAGAGGGGAAAAAAAGAAAGATTTAAGAAGGCATTGTTTTAACAATTGTGTTGCCATATCAAGAGAATAAAGGCAGCTGCTTCAAACTTGTCTTTGCATGCCCAAGTAATATGTTAATTACCTCGTTCCCCCATAAATGCCTACAGTCCTCCAAAAGGCATGTTAAAACAGACATAGTCATTAAAGCTTGCACTGCATTTTCTAATGTGTTGCTGGGAAAACAAACAAACAAACAAATAAAACCTCAAGCCCTTTGTCTTTTAGCTAGATCCAAGTTGGGGAAACGTTAGGCAAAAAACATTTAAGAAACTGTATAATTGAAAAGAAAGTGTGTTTTAATGTCAAAATGGGAAAAATCCCCAATCAGAATTTGAAATTTCTTTATGTTGGATCAGGTAAAAGAGTTTGGTCACCTTTACATTTTCATTACAAGTGCAGCCCATTTAATTTCATTTTTCAATTTATTTTTGACTCTTTCTTGCTCTGTGTGAGAAACTTGTGGTCCAGGCTGTAAAATAACAAAGGGCTTCATAGGAGGGATGAAAAGGATCAAAAGAAGGAAAAAGAAGCCTCTTTCTGAACGTTCCTATGGATCATAACTAGCTGTAGGACTCAGAAATCTGCGTGAAATTGAAACCACTCCTTCTGAGAAAGGCATATTCCCTCTGCTCTGGGTTACAACTTATGCAAATACTGTCGCCCCATTCACGCTGCTGCTGCTGGCTGCTCATCTGGCTTCCCTTCCCTGTCCTCAAAGAGCTTCACTTGTGTTTATAGTGCCTTCAAAAGGGAAGAAGTGCAGAGAAGAAAGTAAAACTAGCCTGGTAGGTCTGAGGTGTTACGAGCTGATTGGCAGATGGGGAGTGTCCTGCTGGCTCCAGAGATGTGGGTTAAAACCACTTTGTTGGTCACAAGGAGAGCCAGCCGGTGTGCTGCTTCCCAGTGTGATGACAGACTGTGTGCCCTGGTAACCTCAGCCTCACAAGAAAGCTGTGCTTGGAGTGTGTGAGCAGAGCAGAGGAGGAAAAGGTGGTGTTTGTGTCTCTGGCTCACACAGTGAGACTGGTGGCATGAAAACAGCGCTTGGTGAGCTCAGGAGTACTCAGGATCATGCCAAGGAACAGCAAACCCACTGTTCAGGCACTCTGAGTGGGGAAAACTCTGCCCAAATCTCTTTTGCCTGGTATGGTGAGAGAATTTAAACCCAGTTCCTTCGTGTCCCCAGTGCTCCTCTGGAAACTGCAGTTAAGGGGCTAAATTGAAACAGCTCCCAGAGGAGAGACAAAGGGAAGCTTTGACCAAGTTGTTACCAAACCTTGCTCTGAGCTGGACAGGACAGAGGCTGAAGAAGCATCTCTGACCTCCAAGAGAGCACTTTATGCCCCAGCCTTCGGCTGCTCCTTCCAAGTCCCATTGCTGTGCTCTGCTGCAGGGTGGAGTTACCAGCTAGGGATCCTGAGCACAGACATATCTTGAAAGCCAAAACCTGGACCTGGCTTTGACAAGGTTCTTTTTTTCCATATTTACATTGTGGTTGTCCCTTGCTCCCAGATCTGCCAGTTTGCTGCATGGGGAGCTGGACTTCATGCACGGCATGCAGTGGATTCCTCCACTCAGCACCGTGGCAAAGGATTGCAGCACTGAAAATAGAAAGCCTCCCTCCAAGTGAGTTGTGTAGAGTCCTACAGGAAGCCTGGAACCAAACCTCAGCCCCCAGAGCCTTTGTTCAGGGCTTTGACCACAAACCCATTTTTTCTGTAAGGACAATTTTAAAATTCCATGCTGTTTTTTGTCCACATCAGGAAAACCACTGTACAATTGGCAGTACCAGCTCAGGAGGGACTGGGATAAGCAGGATGCAGCCAACTGGTGAAATTGTACAGTGTAGCCTCCTTGTCTTGCACTTTCATCTGTGAAACTCCTTTCATGGGTAGAAAATCCTTCCCCAAACCTAATTGCACTGAATAGGATATAGTGCTTTTATTACACTGCACAATTTGTTACCATATTGGGGTACCTGTGTAGAAACAACAGTCCAGAGAGTATTTCCAAATGCCTAAGTGTACACTGACCCAAGCAGGCTTTAAGAGGTGGTCATAGTTTAAAAAATGGGGATTGTGCAGATGCAAAAGGAAAAATAAACAAGATCTTGGCACAAGAAGGAAAGAAGAAGGACTGAGGTTAGAAAGGAAAAGAGAAACAGCAGTTGCTAAAGGGAGATTGTGTCTCCCATCACGTACTCTTGTTTCAGAAAATATTTTATATTTGAGAAACAGCAGCATTAGGCTTCCAATGCCAATGGTTTGGTTTTAATTCAATTCAAATTTCAGATCATTTTTCTATTGTGAAATGAGTTGACCACCAGAGCTCTCGGGTTCTTGCACTGTTAAGCACAGTAAGTTGTAGTAACAACTATTAGCCTGTGTTACAGAGCCCTGGGTCTGCACAGCATTTGAGACCTTGTGGTATTCCTCTGTCAGCACAGTGGTGCTGTGTGCAAGACAGGTTTTTTGGTCAAATATTGATAGACTAGAATGTACCTTTCATTACAGCTCAATTACTGAACCAGTGAGTGTTTATTCCCTACATGTAGGTGATGCCTTAAGTTTTAGCTTTCATTTTTTCAGATTCTGTACTGCATTAGTATATAGCTCTGAACTTCATAAAAATTGTTAGCAAGTTCTCTTCACAGTTCAGTTGGACAAAACAATCCTTTTCCAGCCCAAGAACTAAGGACACCGTTGCAGCTTCAGCCCCAAAAAGTGTAAACAACAGGGAACTGAGGAGAGAAATCTGGGAGGATGGGACTGCATACCCTGGAGCTGTAATTGGACAATTAACCCCAATATGTAAATGGACCAAAACCTATAAAAGTGTGAAAACTCCTGGCCCGTTGTCCATCTTGGGTGTAGTCTTGGCTGGGCTCTTGTACTGCCCAAGGTGTATCCTTTGAAGACCTTTTTAATAAATATTTATAAATATTTGATTCCTTTAACACTGTATATAGCCTCTAGCTTCAAGGTAGCCTCTCAACGCATCACAGGGGGCTGTACAATGAAGCAAAAGCCCAGGAAAGCCAGCGCTGAGGGCAGGTTGTTTGTGATATCGCCTGATGTGAGCTGCCAGCTCCAGAGAGATACATGGAGCTCATCTTTAACACCCTCTGCCCGTCCCGGTGAGTCCCTGCTCAGAAATGATGAGTGCTCTTGGGAGGTAAGATGCCTTCATTAAATCCCTGACTTCTTCCCACCGAAGTCAGAAGTTCTGCCAGTCCTTATTGATGGGGATGCATTTGGATCCTGAGAGCAAATGCCTACAGAGCCCATCACGGTGACAGACCTGTTTCCATCAGCAAACAGATCCGAAGGCACAGGCAGAGTATTTCTCACATCTTCACCCGGACTTGTTCTGCTGCCGAGCCGCTGCCGCTGTCCTCCCGAGCCGTTTGCTGACTCATCAGCTTGTGCATTTGCCCTAATTAGTCATATGCAAACACCATTGTGTTCAGAAAGTTCTCTAACGTAAGCGTGAGTGTGAACTTAGAGCAGCAATAAAGGTCAAGAAAAGTGACTAAGGCATCATATACTGGAATAAGTTTCTGTTATCAGCCACTGGGAAAGCGGGAAAGAAAGTGTATATGCAGACTATTAGGGGAGTGACGCAAAAGTTTAATAAAGGGAAGGATGTCTGTGAGGGAGAGCATTTGCTTAACATCTCTCAAGAGCTGCTACAGTATGAAATGCTTAATTGCAGAACAAGTTTCCACTGAAACACAGCTGGGTTTTGAAGCATTATTCTTTATTATGAGCTCGGGGTAAGCATGTTTGGCATGAAAGAAATGTGTCTTGTAAGGAGACCACAGCTCTTACTCACAGCTCCCCGGACAGTTCATGCTGGGAAGTCTGATATCTTTGAACAATCATTTGAGCAGCATTAGCAAAGTGTAGACTGGGATTTTTCTCCAGTGATTTTTACTCAGGGGTCACCAACACATCTCGAGCTGTTGTGTCCAAGGGATTTAAAGTGAGCAGAACCTTTGGTAAGAATACTCAACGAGAAGCCCTTTTGATGTAGTGCACATTATGTGAATTTGGATAGTAGTAATAAAGATGCACAAGTGAATCCTAAGACATCCATGCTTATAGGCACTAAAATTGTTATTCAAAGAGAAACAAGAGTGAAAATAGAATCTTATTAGGTATGGTAAGGCAGGTTCTGTAGGTTACAACTCAGCAGTCCCTGGTCCAGACCGCATCAAGTGCCTCTTGGTCTTTGAAGGGCACTGAGATTGCAGTCAAAGTAAAGAAGAGGCTTTCACTTTCAAGTGTGCCAGGCTCACCAGGAACCACTTCAACCTCAATCTGAGAGATTAGAGAAGCTGCAACGGCTGCTCTGAGTTGCACCAGCCTCCTCTAAGGCATGGGAAGTACCTCTGTTATCACCACTTCACTACCAAAACTCCCCAGATGCGTTCCAGGGGCTCTGATGGGGAAGGTGGCACTGAGCTGGCCTTGTCATTTCGGCACTCACCAGGAGATCCCTCCCCATTTAACCAGAAAATTCTCTAGGGGCTGTTATGGTGACTCTGTGAACAGACTAAAAACCCCTGCTCATCTGCTGTGCACAACTGAATTTCTTCCTATGTTTGAGCTGCCTAAACCTCATTTTGAAAGATGAAGTTGTCTGTGAGCCCTTGGGGAGGGCTTCTTGGTACTTATGCAAGACCCTTGAGGTTGAGTCTTGCTTAGATTGTTTTTCTTCTCGAGGCTCCAGTGAGCACAGAACAACAGATATATCAGTAGTTCACAGCCACGCTGCCACGGGCTATTGTGTTGTCACAGCTCATAAGCAAAGCAGAGCTGGGCTTTGTCCATGTTTGGATGGAAAAACCTTGAAGGAATAAAAGTAGTCAGAAGCACCTGTGCCTCTTCCACGTATCTGACTGCTGTGGGCAGAAGCAATCCTTTTCATACAGGAACTCCTTGTGATTGCTAACAAATGTCACAGTCACTGCTTTTTCTTCTAAATAAAAAAAATTATTAACTCCCCCAAACACAGAACACCCATGACTGTATGCCTAAACCAACTGCTTGTTACCTGGGAGTTGGGAATCCACAGCAGAAGTGTTAGGAAGGTGCAGTACTGAAGCACCATCTACTTTGCCCTGCAGGTGTTTCTTATGTCACCACACGTGCACACAGCAGCTAAAGAATGTCACTTACGCCTGTCAAAGCTGCTTTTTTTTAAAGGTATCATTACTGCTGAGCTGCAAACTGAGTAGTCTCGTAAGGTTCAGCTCCAGATGGTCACTTGAAGTCCTTGCTAGTGGGAGCCCACAAGATGTAAAGGAACCTCTGAGCTCTGTGGGGTCACTCCACCTGGAACTGTGCCTTTCCTGCCTCCCCAGAGTGCTCACCCACACATGACCCTGAGCTAAGGGTACAGAGCTAAGGCTTTTAACTTTAAATGTGTGGGCTCTGCCCCAGTTTTTCTCTCCTTGCTCTCCCACGGCTGTATCCTGGCTCCTGATACAAGAGGCCACACGCCTGTGTGGCCATGTCAGTGCCAGGTGAACACTGTCCAGTCCCTCCTGCTGAGCCTCCAGGGCCAGCCAAGGTTGGCAGGAGATCCTGGGGCTCTCAGGTGAGCAGTGCCTGAGGCCAGGCTTGCCATGGGGGGAGCAGGGAGAGGAAAACTGGACACAGGCACCGGGATGATGGCATTGGATTTGGGCCAGCGTGGGTGGGTAGCAGGGGAGGCAGAGGGGTCGCAGTGCCTCGGTACAGTCCTGTTCCAGCCTCCTGGCTCTGCTGTTGGGTTTGGTTCGGGTTTGGGAAGCTGTAAAACTTGCTCGAAATGTGCTTAATTACCTGTCGGTTCCCCTGCTGGGCTGCCCGGCTGTGGAGCTGACTGTTCCCTTTAATTAATGTGAGGTTCTGAAGCCTTTAACTGGAAATGGACTAGAAAAAGTCTTGTGAGGAGTGGCTGTGGAAGCTGGGTTTGCTTGCTCTGGAGAGGAGGAGGCTCAGGGGGGGCTTCAGCACTGTCTATAACTCACGCATAGGAGGTTGTAGGGGGGTCTCTGCTGCCGTGGCTGCAGTGAGAGGACAGGAGGACGTGCTCTTAAGGCAAGACAGGGGAGATTCAGATTAGACAGTAGAAAATAAAAATGTCTCTGTTAGGATGGGAATAGGCTCGTGGTGGAATCACCATCCTGGAGGTATTTAAAGGCGCTGGGGGATGCGGTTTAGGGGCCACAGGGGCAGTGCCAGGTGGATGCTTGGACTGGACGATCTTAAAGGTCTCTTCCAACCTCGACGATTCTATGAATCTAAGCGTCCTGGGTTTTTATTGCACTACGACAGGGAGAGGCAGGGGAGTCAATCATTGAACAAAGTTACGAGAGAAAGGGAAAAAGAAAGAGATAAAGACGGGACTCATTCCTCGCGCTGTGCCAGCGGGGGAGACATCTGTGGCAGGATCCGCGAGGGCGGTGCTCGGAGCGGGCCGGGCCGGGCCGGGCTGGGCTGGGCTGGGCCGGGCTGGGTCGAGCTGGACTGGGCCGGGCCGGGCCGGGCTGGGTCGAGCTGGACTGGGCCGGGCCGGGCTGGGCCGGGCTGGGTCGAGCTGGACTGGGCCGGGCCGGGCCGGGCTGGGTCGAGCTGGACTGGGCCGGGCCGGGCTGGGCCGGGCTGGGTCGAGCTGGACTGGGCCGGGCCGGGCCGGGCTGGGTCGAGCTNGCCGTGCCCCGGCTTTGTGCGGAAAAGGGCCGGTTCGCAATCTGGAGACATTAAGCTTTTTTAAAAAATCCCCAAAAGTCGCGCTGGGGAGGTGTAAGGGGGGTGGGGAGGGGGGGGCGGATGGACAATGTGAATTGAGGAGTATGAATAATTCACCGAGGATTGTAAGCGCAAATTAGAGGAAAGCGGGGGGGAATAAAAGCCTTAAAAGCCTTTGTTAGGCGGTGAAGTTTAAGGAGCCGGGGGGCTCGGGTGAGCAGGTCCCGGCGGTGGGGCTTTGTGGGGGGATTAATTGCCGTATTCGCCATCTCTAGAAGGTTTGTTTGTATGGATATCGATACCTTTTCTCGGCTTTTAATTATTCGAGATGGGTTTTGCCTGCCCTTGTATCCAAGGGTCATCTGAGCAGGTTAAGCGCAGTAAGCGTTACGGCGTGTGAGTTGTGTCGGGAAGGAGCCTGGCCGGCTCGTAAAATGGATGGTGAGCTTTGTGCTGAGCTGGGAGGAGGCACCGGCAGCGCCCGGACAGCCCCGGCTCCCTCGGAGCGCCTTGGGAGCCGGGCCGGGCTGGGATGGGGGAAAAGCGCCTCTGGGTCCAGTGGAATCCCAACAGGGGGCACCTGGGGTGGCACTCAACCTCTGGTTTCTCTACTCCGGGCGGATGGCTCCTGAGAAGCCTGTGGGAAAATGTTGCAACCAAAATGATTAATCTGCGCTTTGCTCTGATGCCCTAATTTAGTGGCAGGTCTAGGAAGGGGGTTTGAGAGTTGAGTTGTTTTCTGATACTTTTTTTTTTATTAGGGTTTTTTTTGTTTGTTTCTG
>VYZP01209278.1:0-50385 GCA_013400635.1 Hypocryptadius cinnamomeus | reverse complement strand
TTTTTTTTTTTTTTTGCCCTTGAGCGTTTGTTATTTTTTACTTACCGTTCTGCCCCACTGGAGGACTTTTTCTTTCTTTTTTTTTTTGAATTCCCTTATCCTGGATGTAATCTGCTTTCTTCAGAGTGCAAGAATGAGTATGCAAAGCTTATCCTTCCTTCCTAAAGGCAGGGCTTAAGATAGAGAATTTGTTGTTTTCTGTTTCCTGCAGACAAAGTTCAAAGTCGGGAATGTTTCTTATAAAGAAATATTCCGATTACTCCTGTTGTAGGGTTTTAATGGAAAACATAAAGCTGTGTCTGTGGTACATTCATCCTGGGGGCTGTGGATGTACAGTTGAGCGAAGATAGCTAAGCAAAAAAAGGAAGGACATGAGCTCAGCAGAGAACTTAATGGAAATATCAAGCATTTCTCAAAAACCTGAGTTGTTTTTGAAGGGTTTAGGTTTGATAGTGTCCATATTCAGAATACCTTGAAGGGAGAAGTCCTTTATGTCCTGTTCTTTATCACCTTTGATGATAAAACTTTGGCTAAGTGTATATACAGTACACCTCAATTTTGGCATGGGTTAAGTTTCTTTTATTCCTTGCCTCTCCCTCTGCTTGTATGTGGATGGTGTTTATCTCTTGATAGTTAATGTAAAGCTTGTTGTTTACTTAATTATACGCTGTGAGATTCAGAAAATATGGAATTTGCCCAAGTTTATGTCTCAGTCTTTAAAATGAAATTTGGTCATAGCAGTATCTGGAGGTGTGGATTTTTCTACTGGCCTGTTGAGGCCATTTTTTGGTGTGGTTCCAAGCTTCTCATATATGTAGAGGGGTCAAGATTCCCTAAGAAATCAAGTATCAGTGCCATGATTAGATACTGAATTATTTGGGTTTTAGCCATTCTTCATAGTGGTACCACTTTGATGTGCTCCTGGGTTTTCCCCCAGGTGCTGCAGGGACAGTGTTTCAGTGCATGGAGTGGGTGAAACAGAGTTGGTGGGAGCTTTGTTTGCTCATCAACTCTCATTTGAGCCAAATTTAAGGCTTTTGGTGAGGAGTATGAGATTTTTCTCAATATTCTTTTAACAAACTTCGGTGTGCAAATGGCTGATGCAATGAAAAGCTTTTCCTCGGGTCTGTGCTGTGACACTTCACTATTAGCAGAGGAATTCTGGTGCCTTTTCAAGTAAATGAGCCATTTAGGGTTATGGGTTAGTCGTTGCTTTTGTAGTGTCTTGCAGCTGGTAGGTAACCCAGATTCATTTTTCTAGTGTGCTGTAAGTCTTTATAGCATAAAATACGTATTTTTAATGCCATAGGTGCTAAATAAAAATAAATGATGTCTGGAGTATTCATTCTGGGTTTTAAGATGGTATAAGCCAGTGAAATTTAATATCCTGACATGAGTGCCTTGCAGAAGAACTTCATCTTTTCAGTTTCTCAGAGCTGGGCCTTGAAACTTATTTTTTAGTGTCTAAAGGGGATGTTTTGGAAGATCAGGGGTTTTCTGCTGGATTTTTGCCACCGAAGTCCAGCTCCAGAATCTGTTTGAGAAGGCTGTACCCTGTGCTGATGGCTCTGAGGGGCAGTGGCTGCCCCTGTTTTTTCTTAAAGCTGTGTAAGGTCTTTAGTATTGTGTGTGCCACTGCTTTTGTCTGTTAATTTCTCTCAGCGCTGGGGAAACTGAGCCACTAGACTTTGCTAGAGTCGAAAGTGAATACAAAACCCTTTTGTATAATCTGGGCTGTAAGAAGAGGAGGAATCTTTCAGTAAATCTCCTGTAGAGTCTTCCCACAGGTATGGGGAAGGCTGAGTGGTTTCTGGCTCGTAGAACAGTGGTTTTACTGCTTTCTGGATTTTTCTGGATTGTTTGCCTTGCCATCGGGCTTACCTGTGTTGTCTGTTCTTTGCACTGCCTCAAACATGAAAATTTTCGTAAATTCCTTTAATAAAAATGACCAGAAATGGTTTTCCAGTGCCCACTAAAGATGAAGGGGACAGCATAGTGCTGCTGCCTGTCCTCATCAGCATCAAGGCACTGAAAATTAGGGAAGAAGAGCTGCGGAGGATTTGCCTGCTGCAGAAATTTTCCATAATTTCGCTCTGCTGGTGCTTTGGTTCCATTTATCAGTGAACGTCTGATAATTTGCCAGTGAGCTGATGGAAGCAGCAGGAGGGTTTTCTGGTTTTTGTTTACAGTCATGCTTGCTTTGCCCTTTAAAACACAGTGTCTCCACTCTGGGTCTCTTGGTTGGGGTGCCTGAAATACCAACAACCAGTCCCCACTTGGCTAAGGAGGCTGCTGCAGCTGTGGTCAGATGGTCCAGGTTGTCAGGGGGTCTGTAACAGGGTGATGTGATAGTAAGAGGTTTTTCTTTGAAGCCCTTTCAAGCTTTTCTAGCAATTCAACCTTCTGTTGAAATGCTTTTCCTTTCCTGGGGGCACATGCTGGACCATTTTTGGGAGGTGTGATAGGGAACAAACGTAGCTGCACACTCTTATCAGCATCCTAAGTGTGGCAGTTAAGTCAACTGTTGGTTTAAAGGTAGAGGTGTGAAGTGGATAATCGATTTTATTCTCTCATTTAATTGCCATCCCCATCTTCTGGTTGGCTCTCTCTTATCAGAAGTGCCCATCAAGGGCTTACTTAGGTTAGGCTAAGGTGGCATGCCCTTTGTAAGCCTCGAGGAGCTGAGAAGCAGTGCCACGCTGTCTTCCTGCTGCCACCAGAGGAGAGGCTAGAGGAGACCACGCTGCTGTCATGTGTGTGACGCTTGAATTCACCTACAGGTGCTTGCTTCCTCCCCTGCACGTTGTGCAAGCAGCCACAGACCTTTATTGCTCCCTGTCCTTGAACTATAGTGCCTGGAGTTTGTGTCTGGTTCCAAGACTCTGATTGCTGATGGTGAAGTGGAATAAAAAAAATTAGTCAATAAATATTAATAACACTGTCAAATGTCAGTGGCATTGCAGTGTAAGCCCAAAACTCATAAGGTTGTGCATGTTCCCGTTGGTGTGCTTCCAGCCTGGAAGCCTGGAGGACTCTTGCTGAGCCTGTGTGACACAGTGGATTGGATTCTTGGATGTGTTCATGTTCAATAGTAATATTGCACCAATTTGTGTTAGAGTGCTGGATATCAAGTAGGCTTGCATGAGATTTTTGATATTAAAGGGGACCTTAAATGACAGAAGCTGCTGATTTTGAAAATCCCTTTTTTTTTTTTGGTACTACCAAAGAGAATTTGAAGGTATTAATTTATTCCTAAAGAGTTTTGGTGTTAGGACATGCCAACAAAATAATTTTTACCTGGTTGTAGAGTGTGCATGGCAAAGTAAACCCAGGAGGGAAGTCCCACATGGTTTAGTGTTGGTGTGCAAGAGCATCAAGCTTTTCCTGATGATACTTCCAAGGAGATGCAAATACCAATTCAATTACAAGATGTGTTCTTTAAAAAACAAGTAGATTCAAAACAAAAACAAATCTTGCAAGAGCCTTACAAGAAGGCACAGTAACCCATAGCTGTTCCTAGCAAGCTGGTATCCAAAAGGAAAGAATGTTCCAGATTACTGCACTTTTTATCTTCACATACACAGTTATATGGGCAGGTGTTTACATGCCTCAGAAAAACCACCTAGGTAATGCATAGAAAGAACTTGGACCTTAATCATCTTTTCATGTTATAACAGCCCTTTCCCTTTTGAATTCGAGAAAGTCTGAGCATTTTGAGCCTCTCCTGAGAAATTTCCTTTGTATTAGAGGGGATGGAAGAGAATGCAGGAGAATCTGAGTTTTCCACCGAGGGCTGCTCTGAAATGGGAGACACAGGCAGGTTTTGAGACACTGGGGACTACAGGAGAGAAGATGAACCTTTGCACTTCAGTGACTGAAAATTCAAGGAAGATACAGGTTTCCAAATTACCATTGGACATGAAGCCTGTTGAGGTTTTTCTCTACTGAGATCTCTGCTATTTAGCTTGGAATAAAAATCTCTATGAAAATTACATTCTGAAATCATTAGGAACATGGAATCAAGTGAATGCATGCCAGCATATGTATTTTTTGACTGCAGTTTACGTAGGTGATGAACACTTCAGGGTTCTTTGATGTGGAGCCACAGCCTTGGTTGAAACTATGCCTGTTCATACCAACCTGGGGGTTGGGTTTGAGAACTCAGAGAAAGTGCATTGATAAAGAGCAGTTTCATCATGTGCATAATCTGTCCTTTCTTCCTGTTGAAGTCTGATAACACTGGGACTTGTAGAGAAATGTAACCCTTTAAAAGCTTGAGGTCTTGTAGTATCAAGAAATTCAAAATGGCTTTGCTGGCACTGGAGAAGAACTGGTGCTTCAAGATGGTGCACTGGTTGTTCTTTGAAGACACCAATGCATAACTGTGTGTGTGTGTTAGAAGAAATACTGTGCAGCTTCTGTTTAATTTGGTGTGAATGAATGCTCCTTAAGCATTCTGAGAAATGTTACAACAAATCTTTTAATTCACTGCATTTAATTCACAAATCTTTAAAATAGAGCCTGAACTTCAAGTGAAGAATTGAGGATATTGAATCAGCAGCACTGATTGTAATTACAATAGTGAAAGGTTTTACCAAGCAACTTGTTTAATAAACATTTTGACTCAGTTTGTAATAATCCTGGAAATGTTACCTGGGAAAGATGACCTGTTTTGTTTATCAAAATGAGTTCTTTCATTGTCAATCCTAAACCAAAACTAGACTGATGTCACTTTATGAAAATTTGTGCATTTCAAGAAGCAAAAGGATTTGAGGCCAAGCCTCCTGTTTTTGCTCACAAATGAGACTAGTAAATGGACTATTATGATAGGGAGTTACTAGAGGCTTACCTCCGTATGTTTGTTCCCTGCTCTCCCTTGGAAGACATAAAGTAATCCACATCAAATATAAAGGCTGCAGCCTCCACTAGCTAAACTAAAGAAAGGAATGGTTTAGCTGGGGGTGGGAATTTTGGTGCTCAGTCCTTCAGAAAGGACTTTTTTCTTCCACCCTATTGAGTCTACTGGATGCTGAGCTGACATTGCTGCAGGCTTTTTGTCCTAGCTATTGTTGTAAATGTTTCTCTTGACTACTTAGTGGGTTTGTTCTTTATTCATACAGAACAATAAAACTTGATATCTCTTACTTCTGTTTTTTTTTTTTTTTCCCCTGTTCTTAAAAACCTTTGATTACAAAATACCCTGTTAACTGAAAGCAGTTGAGGAACTTGAGGTGAAGGGATGAAACTTGGATGGAAGCAATGAGGGAAAATGTCCAGCCTCCAGTCCTGAAAACCAAATGCAGTGAACAAAACAAGATACATTTTAATGCCATGATTTAGACTAAAATTATTTACTTTATCAAGAATCTGCATCTGTCTGAAGGTAGACCAGTTCTTAGCTAAAATATTGTTAACTGAGAGCCTGACAGATATCTTGGGGTTATGTTTTGCGTCATTTTTTGTGAGCTTGGTAGAAGCAAAAGCAGAAGGGCTGAAGGGAGGAGAGCACTTAGTGTCTAGTTCTGTCAAGCCCATGTTCAGATATCTCTTTTGAATAGCTCTGATTTTTCTGTAATAATAAACACAATTTTACTACCATGTGCCTTCAATCCTAAAGGGTAAAGCACAACTAATTAAGTAAAAAAATATGTTCAAGAAAAAGCCAAGTAACATAGCTGAAAAAAAATTTTTCTTACATGCCACCACTGTATGCCATGTAGTTATTTTAAAGCAGTATGTTACAATGCAAAGGTAAACTGTGGGTGGGTTACATTGTATAGTAAGACATGATAGAATCACTTCACCATGATCTAAATTAGAAATGACAATATTTAACCTTTTCCCTTCTTACTCACACATTCTGTGTGGGGAGGTAGTTGGGGTTTCAGGTCAATTCCAGGCCAAATCCAGTTGATGGATAATGTTGTCAGCATGGTGCTATCGTGGGTTCAGGCCATTAAGGCTCTGCTGCTGGCTCCTGTGTGCTGTGATTTGTCTGTAGGATGGGTGTTTATCTGGACTTTGTGGTGTAAGACTTCTCTAGGTGAGCTGAGTGAGTCTCCTCTCGCTGCCTGTCCCCACTCTCATTTTGCAAACGCCAGTGGCTTTCAGAGCATTTGTGCTGCTGTGGCTAATCCAGGCTGACCTGCCTGCTTGCTCTCCTGATTTGTTAGAGTTTTATCAGTTAGGGGTTTGTTTTGGTGGTAGTCAGGCTATGGGAAATGCCTGTAACTATCTGTATGTAAAGAAAATGGTTTGAATTGCTGTATTAGAAAGAAATATACAAAGGAATTACTTCTAATAGTTTACGTACAGTGGTGTTGTTTCTCCTTGGATATGATGTTAGTTTCTGCAGTTAAATCTATTTTGACTCATTCATACTGTATGTAAGGAATTTCTGAGTTCTTTCCTGAGCTGGATTAGTGGGCTGTGATGTTCATTAATTCATGAAGAGCAAGACTTTCTTCTGTATAATCACATGCTTCTGATTACACACAAGGTTTGGGTGTGGGGTTTTTTTTCCTCACAAGAACTCTCTACACAGACTAGAACATAAGAAGAACTGGTAAATAAAATTGGCCATAAAGCAATAATACTTTAAAAGGAAATCACGTCAGAGCAAGGTGGGTCAAAGCTGTAACCCCAAGCTCATGGAGAACTGGCAGCTGAGAGACTGCAGTAATTCTGTAGAGCTGCAGTAGGAGGAAGGAGCACCCCTCCCAACCAATTTGGAAAAAGTTTGCCTGCTGAGGGATGAACAGTCTGGGCTGCTGGTCAGGACAGACAAGTGTGTCACTGCAGGGCTGGGAGGGAGAGGGAATGGGGCTCTCGGGGCCATGTTTGTGTGGGTCTGTCTCAAGACCTGATAGATGGTGCTAACACTGCAGCTCTGTCCCTCCTCGTTGAAGTTGATCAGCTCCTTAGGTCCCCTATATCTACATAACAGGATTTGAGTGGTGTTCTCTTTCATGATAAACCAGTTTTTCATATGAAGTTGTCTATAGAGCAGTTGCACTGTTTTAGTTTCTCTGTGCTAAGTGCTGGGCTTGCCTGGACCTCCTTTCCATGGAGGAATAATTTAGCAAGTATCATGGCTAGCTGCTCTGGACAAAACACAGATCTTACAAACAGTGAAAAAACCCCAGTGATTGTGTATTCAGCACAGTCAGGAGAATAAACTTTGTCCTAACACTCTTTGGCTGTAGGAGAGAGTGGCTGGTGGGACAAGCCAGGGGCTGAGCCATGTGCACTCCACATGGACACAACTGGTTATTCTGGGTGTTCTGCAGGGTATGGCTGCAAACCAGGAGCTGCCCCTCTGTCCTGTTCAGCTGTGCTGCCAGAAATACCTTGCTTAGGCTGGGCCTGAAAAGGTGACCAAGTTTTATACCAACCACAGGAATGCATTCAGCCTTAAAAGTTAACGTGAGACCACTTGCAGGTCTACTTTCTAAAGTTCCAATACCATCCTGATGTCATATACTTTGGGTATATTACTGTGTTGTACCATTTGAATCTTTTTTTGGTGTAATTAGGAGAAAAATGAAGCTGTTTTATAGTGGATATAGTTTTTGTGACTCCATTTCGAAGCCAGGTGTTTCCTAGAGTAATTTTACAGTCTGAGAGGAGAGATTGTTACTAACATGGAAATATTATCTGAATCTTTTACTGGCAAATGATGGCAATTAATGGCAGAACTGAAAACTAGTTAAAGCTCAAGATGATGTTACCAGATTTGAGGCACATTACTAATTAGGATTTCTTGTTTCCTACAATGTATATTTCTGTGAAACTTTAGGAACAAATAATGTGATAAATACAAAGCCACTTGGTTGAAGAAAGCAAATCTAAAGAGAAAATTGTGAATTACTAACAGAAGATGTTTATATTTTAGAATGTTCTCACAACCTGTATTGAGAAAGATGAGCCTGGGTTAATTAATCATGCACAAGTTATTTTACATGGAAACTGAAAACACCTGTAGAGTAAAATGTACCTGATTAGAGAAATAGTAAGTTTGAATGGGAGAAAATCTGTAACCATAGCAAAGTGACATAAAGGAAACTTCTTGATTTTTTTTTTTTTAATCTAATAATATGTATACAGTATAACAATTTTCTTAATGCTGGGTGGTGATTTTAAAAGCTAGAAGGAGACAAAGTTGACTGCTAGACATTTTAAGTTCTATCCATTGATCATTTTTAGTCTAATTATTTTCAACCAAAATTACCAGTTACTGGTGGTATTTTCCATGGCTTTTTTTTTTTTTTTTGGTCTATTTGCCATTGGTAAATAAGGAGGAACAAGCCAACTTATATGTGGTGATTGATTAGCTTTTCACTCAAGGAGATGAAAAATTGGGGCTGCATTTAGAGAATTGAGGGCTCACTTGTAGGAATCTGCTGTGGAGGGGTCTTTGGGATGGTATGGGGAATGATGTGTTGTTTGGGAGATGCTGTGGCCCAGATGCTTTGTATGACCATGAGGACAGGAGCTGCACACTCAGGCAGAGAGGCCAATATTAACATCTGTAAGTGGTGGGCATGGGGTTGCTGCTGGTGTGCTTTGCTCTCTAGGCTGTTGGGCAAATCGTTGCTGTAAAACTTTGTTTCTGTTCACCATGATTTGAGGCAGGGAGTGGGAGTCTGGGTTATATCCTTCAGCTGAGTTCTTGGTTCAGCTGCAGTGAGTCCTGGTTGTGAAATACCCTTTTGCTCTGGGTCTCTAACTCAAATATCTTCTGGAGCTCAGATTTTGTTCAGCTATTGCATGTAAACGTCTCTTATATATAAAGAAATGCTGTTGGGTTTAGAGGGATCAGTGAAACTGCTTTCAGTGAGCTCTCATAGATAACCTGCTTATGTTTCTCTGCTTCTGTATTCTGGTGGTAGAAATACAAAATGGAAATGAATGTCTGGCACTGAAATTGTGCAGGAAAAATCAGACCTGCAAATGCATGCAATTTCCTGTCCAGCACCGGCATTTCTGATATTTTCATTGCATGTATAATCCACTCAGCAGCTGAAGTTTTCTTCAGGCTCTTGAGGTGTTTTTGTTTCGTGCCAGACTGAGAGCAGAAGGCTGCAATACAGCTCTGAAGTTTGGGGTTTGTTTTAAATGGAGCTTGGCTCTTTTTCTGCAGAATGCTCTTTCTGTTGAGAAGATGATGAGCTTTAGCAGGGGCAGCTCCAAAAGAACAGATAAGAGAAGTGATATGATTTGTTTAAACTGATTTTGTGGCACTTCACATCTCACTGTTTAAAATCCCCTTCCCTGAGCTCCCTTTCCTTCCCCTCTGGTGAGGAGAATGCTCACTTTGGTAATATGTTTTCTTTACAGAAATTCAGTGTCATTTAATTGACTACACAGAAAATTATGAGCAGCTATACATGCTGATGTGTGTTTTTTAATTTACTTTCTGCAATTGTAACAAAGCTTAGAGTAGTCACAATAGGAAAGAATATTTTTTTTTTTAGTTTGGTGGCATTTCAATGTTGAGGCAACAATGACTTCACTTGGTAATTGAACCTCATTTGTGAAAGACCTTTTCCCTATTAATTTGATCCATTAAAGAAACACTCTTTGAAGCTGGTAGTTAATCTTCCTATTTAAATGGCTGGGTTTTACTCAGATTGGTTACAGCTTAGGTTTAAATAGCAGCTAAAAATAGCCAACTGTTGTGCTGTACAGTTTAAACATCTATCTATAGTAGTAGCCTTTCTAGAAAGGAAACACGTAGTAAAAGGGAGAGGAGATGCTGCCATTCAGGCAGCACTGGTTGGTTCCAACATCCCCTTTTCCTTGGGCTTTGCCCATCAGCTCCAGCTGGCAGCACTTGATGTTCTTACTCTGGGATTAATTTTTAACAGAAAGCACTATGGGCTGGATTTGTGCAGCATTTCAGTTGGTAATTAATAATTCAATGGTTGGGAGAAGTTTTGACTGTTCCTTCTGAAGGCTGCTGCCAAGGGTGCTAAAACCTGGCAAAAATCTGGAAACTACCCAAGATATTTTCAAGAACATTAGACTGTCAGAAAGAAAATACAAGGGCCGAAATCCCAACTTGTGAGGTTGTTGTCTGTTTTCATCTCTTGAGTGCCCTGTGTGATTCACACAAGCCTGACAGACCTGTGGACTTGAAGTGCTCAGCTTGATTGCCAAAGCAGGGGAGTTTTAACTTTAAAGTGTTTGCAACTGAAAAGGAAGCAGTGACAAAACTGCAGGAATCTGGGTGGATGGGCAACCATTTACTTCCAGTAATTCGCTCTTGAGTTTTTGTTGTAGGATGAACATTTTCCCTGTGAAGGGATCTTGAATGAGTAGCTAACAAAAATCAAAGGTATAAAGGTGAATCTGCCTAAGGCAACAGAATTTCTTGTGCTGCTGTTACAGTTTCAGCTGGGACAGAGTTAATTTTGTTGGTAGCAGTTGGTGCAGGGCTGTGTTTTGGAGAATAATGCTGACAGCATGCTGAGGTTTTAGTTGTTGTTGCACAGTGCTTCCCCTGAGTTAAGGACTTCTCAGTTTCTCATGCTGTGCCAGTGAGGAGATGCACAGGAAGGCAGGAGGGGACACAGCCAGGACAGATGACCTGGACTGACCAAAGAGATATTCCAAACCACAGAGTGTGATGGCCAGTGTGTAAACTGGGGGAGTTGACTGGGAGGTGCTGGTCCCTGCTCTGGGACGGGCTGACATCAGTCAGAGGGTGGGTGAGCAATTGCATCGAGCATTGCTTGTCTGTCTTGAGTCTTGTTTCTTTCTTTATGTTGTCTCCCTTGTCATTGCAATTATTATTTTGTTTCAATTTTTAAACTGTTTTTAAGTTGACCCATGGGTTTTACCTTCGTTGCAGTTTTCTTCCCCATCCCACGAGGGTGGGACAGGTAGTGAGCAAACAGCTTTGTGGTGCTTAGTTGTGGGCTGGGGTTAAACCACAACAGTTACCTTGAAATACCTTTGACAAAATAGAGTTACAGTGAAATCTGTGGTCCAAGAAAGAGGGCAAAGAGAATCCAGATGGTTTTTTCCCCTCCACTCTTAGTTTTCCACCAAGAGAAAATGTACTTGAGGCTTGTTTTCAGTAATAAATATTTAATCAGTCAGGTTAAATAGCTAAAATATTTTTGCAGTATTGTTAAAGGTCAGACTTTTCGTAATGGCTATTTCCAGATATACCTGTATGTCAGGAGCCTCAAGCTTCTCAGGCCAAGATATCCATCACTACAGCAGGAACATCTGTTGTCACAGGGAAATTCAATGTGAAGAAATCTGCAATATGGGGAAATATTGTCAGATATTTTAGGCCGCCCTTCTTAGGGGCATGGGCTTATATTCATAGGAACTAATGGGACTATTGTATGTCCAGAGTTTTTTACAACTATAGTTCCCATAAGTTAGTTTTCCAAAGGTCTTTATTACCATTATGTCAATCCATTAATGTTTCTAATTCCACAGAAATAATTTTTCTCTGCTGGCGGTGGCAGGAGTAGGAGGAGAGAATGGTGAGGATGGCATACAGTTTTATCAAATTGGTAAAAAGGAAGGCAATTGTAAAAGAGATTCTGATAGCTTATTCTGTCTTTTTCATGGATTGTTAAACTTCTTCCATGTGTCAAGACATTTGTACTTCCAACATCCAACACTGTATTGTCACACCTGTGTTTCTGCACAAACTAAGCAAGGTTTTGGCCACTGTGGGTAGCAGGTAAAGGACTGAAAATGTGTTTTTTGGGTATGTATTTACTAACACTGAAGAGGGGAGATACAGTTCAGATATTGGTAAGAATCTCTTTATTCTGAGGGTGGTGAGGCCCTGGCACAGCTTGCCCAGAGCAGCTGGGGCTGCCCCATTCCAGTGTTCCAGGCCAGGCTGGATGGGGCTCTGAGCTGGGGTAGTGGAAGCTGTCCCTGCTCATGGCAGGGGGTTTGAAACTGGTTGATCTTTATGGTCACTTCCAACCCAAACCATTCTCTGATTCTTTGAATCTGGTTCATTATGTCCCAGGTATCATTAGCTCATGAATTGCTTTGCTCTGTAATTTGTGGTGCCTCTCACAAGATGTGTGCTAACTAAAAGGACTTTTGCACAGATACACAGACTTAGCAACGTGAATTTGGCAGTGGTAGTAGATGGCTTTTAAGTCTTGTGAAATCTTAAAAAAAGTAATTCCCAAACTACAGCTGCCTTTTATATCTCAGGTGAATGCAAAATGAAGACAGGGTGCCTTCAGAAGATGTAAATGTATAAAAAGAAAACTTTAATACAATAATAGTGTGTGGTTTTGTATTGCTCATTTAAAAATAAAAGCGCATTTATTTCCTCAGGGACCACAGCAGCACTGAGTTCTTGTTTGCATGTGTGAAAAATTTGGAACTCCTTTGTGAAAATGTTTAGTTCAAAACTCATCTGACCAGATGCATGAGGCAGAAGTGACCTGGTGTGGGTGTTTGGAAAAGGGGGAATTCTCCCTATTACAGTCTTAGCTGTTTCAGTGCTTTCCCTCGGTGAGCTGCTCTTTACCTCGTGTTCTGGAGGCGGCAGGTCTACAGAGGCAGTGGAAGGAGAATGAGGTATTGTTTTCCAGTACAGGGGAGACTCTGGAAGGGGCTTTTCTGAAGAAAGAGTGAATCATAGAATCGTCATAGATGGTCTTGGGGAAGAGACTTTCTGGATTGCTTGAAAAGCAGCATATCTCATGTTAAATGAGTACCCTTGCTTTTCTGACCTGTTAGGTGGGCTTTGTAAGGATGGTAAAAAAGGAAGAACTTGGAGAATGTACATGATCCATGATGCTGGAGCATTGAGCTGGAAATTACCTACTCTGTAATTTGTTGAATGGGCTTGAAGGGTCAGGATTTGGAGGCTGAAGAGGCAGCACTCAAGGTATGAGAGAAGCAGGAAGGGTTCTGAGTATGAAAGTGCCTCTTTGAAGAACTGATCTCATTGGAAGACTCTAGGTTTGAATTTAGTTCTGGCAGAGCCCAACCGGGGCAGAAGTTGATACAAAGAATCACACTTTCTCTTTTTACTGAGTCTTTACATTTTTCAACTTCCACAACCAGTCACTTGACCTCTGGGCAACTTAGTTTCAAAGACACCTATCATAGAGAGCTCACTTCCCTGTATGAACCCGAAACTTTGTTTCTCTAGGATTAGCTCTGAACGCAGGAAAGAGAAGTCGAGGGATGCAGCCCGGTGCAGGAGGAGCAAGGAGTCGGAGGTGTTCTATGAGCTGGCCCACCAGCTGCCCCTGCCCCACACCGTCAGCGCCCACCTGGACAAGGCGTCCATCATGAGGCTCACCATCAGCTACCTGCGCATGAGGAAGCTGCTGGATGCTGGTAAGGGAGCAGCGTGCCGCCATCTGGGAGGGATGTTGAGGAAGAATCTATTTGTGAGGCCTGTGGGCAGTAAAATTAATGAATGTGTTATTGGCTGTGTTCTTTCTTTGGGAAGGTGGGAGATCTTACAGTAGAAATCAGCTGTTAGCAATGATGCAGGAAAAATCCACTGTTCAGTGGATTTCATTTTTTCCCTTTCTATTCTGGTGATTCTGGTTGTCTCATCATTGCTGTAGTGCCCTTTTCAGTCTCATCTGACCCTTCTCCCAAAGTGAGATTCCTTCATTTAAACCTCTTTTACCTCTAAACCTCTTTGTTCCAGCTGTGCTTTCTTGACTGTAGGTAATTGGTTCAAGGTTGACTGAGCTATAGTTGTGTCCCCTTAAAATAAACTGCAAGGAATAGTTTTGTAAATTGTGTTTCTGTGATGTGCTCCTCTGGAGGTGAGGTCAGCTGAGGATGTGTTGTGTCCGCAGCTACAACTGCAGGAATATCTGAATCAGGTTGTAGCCAGTAGCTGCTAGCCTGCCATGGCTATCAGTATTCTGGTTATTTGTGCTCATGCATGTCTGCCTCTACTGTGTGGAGGAGTAACTTCAGTAGCCAGACTTGGAAAACTCTCCCAGAAAGCCCCTGAGACAAGTGTAGAAAGCCTTTTTGAGAGGAGTGATAATTTTTTTTGCCACATAGACCTTTTCCTTAAGGTGGAAGGTTTATTGGTTAATACATAACAGCACAGAGGGTTAACCTCACTCTGATTTTCTGTGGTTTCTGATACCTTTACTAGAGCTTGAAGAATTGAACTGATCATTTATCTAAATGAATTATACTGGTTTTGAATGGTCCTGCAAGATTGACTCCTTGCAGACTGGTGCCATAAGTCATTCCTGCTGGTAAGTGAAGAATGGCTGGTGTTTGCTTAAACAAAAATGTGTGGCTGCTTGCAGGTGAGCTGGAGACAGAAGCCAAAATGGAGAAGGAACTGAACTGTTTCTACTTGAAAGCTCTTGATGGCTTTGTCATGGTTCTGTCTGAAGATGGGGACATGATTTACATGTCTGAAAACGTGAACAAGTGTATGGGACTCACTCAGGTGAAATACTAACATTTCCTAAGACTGTTTCAAAAGGCTGTTCCATTTTTGTGTGTGGAGTTAAACACCCATGTGCCTCTTCATTTTTGCAGTTTGAGTTGACGGGGCACAGTGTATTTGATTTCACTCATCCATGTGACCACGAGGAGCTGAGAGAAATGCTTACACACAGAAATGGTGAGAAGAAAGAAAAAAAAAATCAATTTAATTTACTTATGGATAGTTTCTGTTGGCATTAATACAGTTGGATATCTGCCAGAAAATGGTGTTGAGTTCAAAAGCTAATGTTTCTATTTCTTAAATCTCAAATTAAACCTTGTTGAGAGACAATAAACAACAGGAATAACCAAAATGTTTTGGCCATATCCTAATTATAGAAGAAATGAGACTTCAGTAGGATTCTTTAATCTAACAAAATTAATTACTAAAATGGAGTTTTTGAGGGTTGAAAGAATAAGTGCCTATAGGAATAAAATTAGAGGTAGGTTGAATGAGGATGATTTTGAGCAATTGCTGTAGAGGGACATGGAGAAGCTCAGTTGGTGCATTTGTCTTGGTCTGGCCTTGCCTTTACAGGGCAGCTGAGAACAAATGCTTTCTTCTAGAAATCTGTGGTGGTATACCCAAGACAAAAAAAAAAAGATACTGCATTTAAATTTTAGGACACCAAGACACTGATCTGGGAATACTTGAACAGCCCCAAAAAGGGCTTTGGGGTTGATGCTTCTCTGCACCTTTTAATTGGTGCATGAAATTGGTATATTTTCACAGATTTCTGGCTCTCCTTTTCTCCATCTGAGGGAGCAGAACACCGTGTTTACATGTGCTGTGTGCTTTGAAATTTAACAATTGCCCATGAATTACAGCTTTTATGTCTTCTAAAGATTTGATAAAGGCTATAAAGACTTGGCAGCCTGCACGTCTCCAAACAAATCTGCTTTACTCAGTAGTTAGAAGCCTAAAATCTGACCTCTACTTTTTCTTTCATCAAATGAGGTTTATATGGACTCTGAATTCATATGGTGATAAATTAATAAGCCTGGCCTCTGTTTTCTTGTAGCACTGTAAATCTTGTGTAAGTCTTATGTTGTCATCCTGTTTAATTCAGTGGAAAGGACCTGATAAGATGCCATAGCATTAAGGGCCCGACTTTGATTTTGTAAGCATTTTGTAAATTTGTCTGCCCTTAGAATTGAAGTATATTTCTAAGGCTAGATTAGACTTCTGCCCTGCCTCCCCCTTCGGAATACAGTAATACATCTTGGGGGTGAGGGAGCAATTTCCCTAAAGCAGTGTAAAAAACCTGGTTTTGTTGCAATAGCTTATTTGTAAAAATGTCGTATCTCTGAGTTTCATGCAAACCATCTCAAGCATGTCTAAATTGGCCAGACTGGAAGCAGATGTCTGGAAACCATTATTACAAAAGCTGTTTTGCAAATGACGTTGGCAGACAGGAGTCTAAATTACAGTAGTAATAGTACATTTTTATATTTATTAGTGTTCCCAGGTTGCCTTCTACTGCAGCTCTTACATCAGTGGAATTATTTTGGTTTTGAATTGAGTATTAAATATTCCCCTTTGGGACTGTACAAGTGCAAGTGAATATAAATGCAATTGGCAGAAACAGAGCTGCATTCTCATTTTATGAAGCTGCTTTTTAAACTTTCAAAGCTGGCCATTTTAAAAAATAATGTCTGGTGCTGAATCAGACTTGAAAGTTGCTCCATCTTTTACAGCTGCTTCTCAAAGCAGAGCCTCATGCATCAGGGCTTGGTAACAGTAATGTTATGTGATCATCAGCTATCAATTTCTAGATTGGTTTAACTCTTAAAACTTACTGAATTAAATAAGTTCTTGCTGCTTCTGTGAATTCTGCTTTAATTTCTACCCCACTTCCTCCATTATCAAGGTTATTTTAAAGTAGCATAAAATATGCTTGAGCCCTTTTGTCTTTGCCTCTGCTAGAAGCAATAAACGAGTTAGCATAGGGGCTTTAACATTTTTCTAATTAATTTTGTCAAGCCAGTAACTGCAGTGCAAACCACCATGAAGAATTTCATAGCTACTATTGTCTGTGGAAGATGAGAGCAAATTATTGTATAAACTTGTATCAAAAGTAAGCTCATGTGTTCTAAACTTCCCCCTCTGCCATGATTTGGTCCTTGCTCTTTAGCAAGCCTCAGCAAACTGGCTCTTCCACTGCTCCTTCTCCTGGGTGCTGCATTTCATCCTTGCACACATTGTGAGCTGCTTGCAGCTCTCCTGATAGCATCAGTTACATTTTCTTTGCCCACAGTAGCATAACTAGTAATTGACTCTGCAAGGTTCTCTGTACAGGCAAAAACTTAACTTAAAGCCTGCTGGTAGCAAGGAAAAAATAAGTGCTGCCAATGTTGATTTGTATTAGGGTTTCTCAACTTTTTTCCTGCCAAGAATGTTAATAATGTGTTTAAAAACTTGGTCCCTGTTTACTCCAAGAGTGTAAATCACCGTGGAAATACTTGGATGCATAGAAACAGCTGAGTTGTTAGTTTTGAATTGAAAAAACTTGCAGTCCTGAAGAGAACGAACCCAAAAGCTGCTTGATTTGAACCTCCTTATAGTGAATTACTGATGCATTTCAGTGGAAATCACCTCAACAAGGCTTCTTATTCTACATATGTTTTTCTTGTCCTCTGTCACAATTTTAAAATACATTAAATTTCCAATTGGTCTCTCTTTCTTCCCTCTTCTTTTTCCTGAAATCTGGGAGTGTGGAGTTGGCTAGAAATGCAATCCTGATCTTAAATTACTGAAACTGGGCTGCATCAAAAGCCTCTCCTGTGAGGATTGACAGAGAGGGCTGGGTTTGTTCACTCTGGAAAAGAAATGGCTCTGGGGAGATCTTTGAGTCCCTTCTTGTGCCTAGAAGGTCACCAAGAGAGCTGCAGAGGGACTTTGGACCAGGGCCTGTAGTGACAGGACAAGGAGAATGGCTTCCCACTGACAGAGGGCAGGGTTAGGTGGTTTTTGGGAAGGAATTCTTCCCACTGAGGTGCTGAGGCCCTGGCACAGGGTGCCCAGAGGAGCTGTGGGTGCCCCATCCCTGGCAGTGTTCCAGGCCAGGTTGGACGGGGCTTGGAGCAACCTGGGATAGTGGAAAGTGTCCCTGCCCATGACAGGAGGGTTGGAACGAGATGGTCTCTTTAAGGTCACTTCCAACACAAACCATTCTATAACTCTATGAAACTTCAGGGGCTTTTGTATCTACTTGATAGTAAAATTTGCTCTGAAAAATGCCATTATTAGAAGTGCTGTTAGGTGTACGAATGCTTCTAGTTTACTTTTTGGATCTTTCCTTAGTCTTAGAGTTCTATAACGTGTTTGTGGAGGTTTTTTAATGCCTTTGGAAGATGATCCAAGTGTTTTAAGAATGGGTTTGCTGTTTGCTTCTGCTAGGTCCTGTGAAAAAGGGCAAAGAGCAAAACACGGAGCGCAGCTTTTTTCTCAGAATGAAGTGTACACTGACTAGCAGGGGAAGAACAGTGAATATAAAGTCTGCTACATGGAAGGTAACTAATGCAAAGAACTATTTGCATAGTTTGGCAGCTTCCTCTTCAGATGTCATAACACTGTATTTCAACATTTTTGCTTCGTGTAATGAGCTTGAATTTCACTAAGTACTTTATAATTTAATAATTGAGCATCATTATGCTGAATTTTAATGCTGACTGCATCACAGAGGTAACTGAAACAATGTTTTAAAATTAGTTTTTCAAAACTCTTTTAATGAATTTTCCATTTTAAATTAGAGGTCATTTACTTACAAACAATTATAATTACCAAATATGTTTGCATAAAGCCTTCTCTGGGAAAAAAAGTACTTGACATCACTTATGCTGATCCCTGATTTCTTTTGATTTGTCACTGAAAATGTGATAGGTAAGGTCTCTCTGAAGGACTTCAATGCCATTCTTTTGAAGCTGCTGGCTCTCCCTTTTGTAACAGTTGGAACAAAAAGAGGCCAGCCCCATAACTTTCTGCAGTGAATGCATTTTCTCCTCTGGACAAAGTAACCTTTTACTGTATCCAGTGGATTATAGCTCACAGTTCTCTTTTATGATTTGAATTTGGTTATTCTGGATTAAACAACTTCTTTGCTGCTGTCTGTGAACTATTTCTGCTTCAGAATGGTTAAAAGAAAACCCCACAAAATGCAAAAGTTCCTGTCTGTTGAATGTATTTGATCTCTTGTCATCAGCTCTGCAGAATATCTAAAATGGGGGTTTCTACTATTACCATAACTTTCAGATTTAAATTGTGGATGCCTTTTGCTGAGGCAGCTGCTCAGCAGAGTTGTCCTTACAGTGACTAGAGAGAAGAGTTGACAGAAATGCAGCAGTGTCTGGTGTCACTTCAGCCAGTGCTGAGGAAGGAGTTGGGCTGTGAACCCATCCCAGCATGTGGGGGGTGAGGAGGACAGTGCTCTCCTCCAGCCATCCCTTGAGGGGTGGTGGGGGGAAGAACTTGGCTCTGGGTGTGCTGGTGGAGATAGGATTGTGTTGTCTGACAGAGCAAACCTCATTTCTTGCTAAAACCCAACTGCCCTGCAGGTGCTGCACTGCACTGGTCACATCCGTGTGTACGACACGTGTGGGAACCAGACTCACTGCGGGTACAAAAAGCCTCCCATGACCTGCCTGGTGTTGATCTGTGAACCTATTCCTCACCCATCAAACATTGAGGTCCCCCTGGACAGTAAAACGTTCCTCAGTCGTCACAGTCTTGATATGAAATTTTCCTATTGTGATGAAAGGTAATGTGTATGATTTATACTGTAAAAAATCATTCATTTGAAAGATTTCCAGGGCTGGTACGTGTTGGTTAATGTTTGCCTTCTCAATAACTTGATTTATGTTGACATTGATGGCATACTTGGGCTTTTCCTAACTGATCAGGATGTCTTAAAAGCCAGATTTTTAGATCTAAGGAGGATGCAGGGTTATCACTTCGGAATAACGAGAGGGAGAGGGGCTTTTTATACAGGCAGATAGTGACAGGACCATGGTTGTAAACTGACAGAGGGCATGTTTAGATTGGATATTAGGAAGAAATTCTTGATGAGAAGCTGAGGCTGCCCCATCCCTGAAGCTGTTCCAGGCCAGGCTGGATGGAGCTCTAAGCAACCTGCTCTAGTGGAAGGTGGGTTGGCACCCCATGGCAGGGTTTGGAACAGGATGGTCTTTATTCATAGAATGGCTTCCAACCCAAGCCATTCTATGAATAAATCCTTTGCCTTCAGTTAACTGCCTCTTCAAATTGGTCTTTACTATAGTGGCAGTGATTTAAATTGAAATGAGAAGATTCTTCCAGACACTGAAAAAGCAGGATTTTAGATTTGTCAAAGATGGGGCATTTTGGTGACTGAAAAGAGTGTGCATGTAATACTTGTCAGATGTATTTTATTGCTACTGCTTCCCCCCCCTCTCCCTTCCTCAGGGGATCAGTGTCTGCTTTCTTCTGTCAAAAAAACCCCAGATGTTCAGCTGTACTTTTAATGCAATACATCTGCTGTTGAAAAATGAGACTTTGTGTTCTGGTGCAAATCAGGGGTGTAGTCAGACACATCAGACTGATTTTCCTATCCTCTGGGAACTTAGCTTGATAAATTTGATAAATGCAAATGAAGGAAATAGTCAGCTCAAGTTATTTTTTGTTTGGGGTTGGTTTGTTTCATTTTTTTTGTTTGTTTTTAATTTGGTGTCATTTGTTACTACCCATTTCCTTTATAAAAAAAGTGAATTTTTAGTTAGTTGTTGTAGTTAGGTGCAGAAAGAGGTTGATGCATGGTAATTTCTGACCTCTGCAGTAACAACCTTTCTAGGACTGATGGTGTCACATCTTACTTGGTCACTTTCTGCATCTAGAATGGGACAAAATCCAAGCACTTGCCTGGTTAGCACTGCCCTCTAGAGACTAAAGAAATCCCATTTGCCTTAAAAGCAGGCAGTGCTTGAGTGGGAGGAGTAAATCTGATTCCTAATTTCTCTTAGTTGCAGGATTAAAACTGTTAGAGTGTATCTTTATTATTTTGTTAAATTCTCATGTTTGCCAAAACTGGTCTGTAAGTAGCTGGTCTACCTTGAAGCAAAAAGACAAAAATGTCTAAAAGTGGGGATTTGTTTAATCCTATCCCCACTACGTGATTTATAAATACTCAGTAAGAAGTAAAATCCTGTGCCTGCTGAAATGTCTCTTTTAAAGAAGCATCAAAACAGCAATTTATTTCAAAATGAATAGTCCCAGTAAACTGAATTTACTGCTGATATGTGTGGAAGTGATTCTTAAGGTTTTTCTAGATGTGCAAGCATCCAAATGCTCTGGTGTTTGTGCTGGCCCGTGTCTGCTTTCACATAGCAATTTTTTCCCTTGTTTTAAAGAATTACAGAGTTGATGGGGTATGAGCCAGAGGAGCTCCTGGGTCGCTCAATCTATGAGTACTATCACGCACTGGATTCTGATCATCTGACCAAAACACACCATGACAGTAAGTGAAAACTGAATTTAAAGTCCTCAAACTACAGGAGATGAGAGACAGCCCTGGGGGAAAGCAGCAGAAGAACAAGGGCTTTCTTTTAGTTGCAGATAGGAATCTGCAATGAATACTGACCTCAAACAGTTCTGGGGTTTTTCTGCCTGTAATTGAAGCTGGTGTTCTTTCTGCTTTTAGTGTTCACAAAAGGGCAGGTGACAACAGGACAGTACAGAATGCTGGCCAAACAAGGTGGCTATGTCTGGGTAGAAACTCAAGCAACTGTTATATACAACACTAAGAATTCTCAGCCACAGTGCATAGTGTGTGTGAACTATGTGTTGAGGTAAGTTGAGTGGACTTCAGTGTTCTTTGTCATCATTTTTAGTGAAGACCAAGTCAGATTCTGATGGCACTGGTCCCCTGCTGAGTGTGTTATGATGCTACTGTTCCCTACCAATGAAATTTTTCTTAGAATACTGCCATTACTAGGATTAGAAATTGTGTTTGAGAACAAAATTTTTGGTCTAGTGATGTCAGTCAATGATCTCTGCAGGCAAATGAGTGTAGAACCAGCCTCTTCTGTATGATTGGAAGCACTTGAGCATTTGTGTGCATTCTAGACAGCTCTCTAATCTTTGTCCCAAGTCTGGAGCAGTTAATTCCACCAATAACTTTGTCATGGAGTCAGAGCAGCAGTAGTGGTGTCATTCTCAATCCCATCTATCTTTTTATTCCTTAGAACTCCTCTTCTAGTTGAAAGCTTCAGCTGAGGGCAGACTGGTTGACTATTCTTCTGCAAATGTCTAATAGTCCTAAATTAGTTTTTCAAAACTTCAGTGAATGTCCCAATATAAGTCTATCAAAGATATTGCACATTCATTTAAAACAAAGAAAAGTAGTTTAGGAAATATCTAACTTTTTTCCCTTTTTTAAAAAATCTTTTTCAATGCTTTCAGAAAAGCATGTTTATGTTTGTTACTTTTTTTATGATTGCACCACAATTAGTGCTTGCTTTGTCTGTTAGTCTGTTACTTTTGAGGAAAGAATAAGTAACAAAAAAAAAATCTTAAAACTCTTATCCTGGTAATTTTGTGGGATATGTGTGGTGGGGTGTTTTTTGTTTGGTTTGGTTTGGGGTTTTTGGGTGGGGAGAGTGGGTGGGTTTCAACCTACAAAACTGTTAGGCCAGAACTTATTCTTTTTAGCTGTTCTTTAACAGTCATCTTCTTCTCTGTCTGACAGTGGAATTGTTCAGAAGGACTTAATTTTTTCACTTGGACAAACTGAGTGTATGCTGAAACCAGTGGAGTCTCCTGACATGAAAATGACCAAAATATTCAGTAAAGATGACCTGGATGATACCAACAGCCTATTTGAAAAACTTAAACAGGAACCAGATGCTTTAACTGTGCTAGCCCCAGCTGCTGGAGACACAATTATCTCTCTAGATTTCAGCAGTAATGGTGGGTGTGTGTTTAAATTGGAGAGCATGTTAATTAGCAAAGTTACTTTTTATAGTAGATTTCATAAAAAAACCTCCCAGTACCACTTGCCCAGTGGTATTTCAGCTGCTGTTTCAATTTAATGAGGTCCATAGACACACACAGTACTGTTACTTAGGTTGATGGTTTCTTTTAATTTTTATAGAGTCTGATGAACAACAATGTGATGAAGTTCCTTTGTATAACGATGTAATGCTCCCCTCATCCAGTGAGAAATTGCAGAATATAAATATGGCAATGTCCCCACTACCTGCCTCTGAAACTACAAAGCCACTTCGTAGCAATGCTGATCCTGCACTCAATAGAGAAGTTGTATCAAAGCTGGAGCCAAACACAGAGCCACTCGAACTTTCTTTTACCATGCCTCAGGTGCAAGAACAACCAACCAGCCCTTCTGATGCAAGTACCAGCCAAAGTTCACCTGAGGTGAGTTTCATCATTTGGATATGCTGTCATTAAAATGGATCTGCTGTTGGGGCTTGTGGGGGAGATCTGGTTAAGGATGCAGCCAGGACAGATATTGGAAATTATTTCTGCCTTATGACTTAAGCTCACACCATGATCTGAGGAAGCTGATAAATTGTCATATCTTTTCATTAAAGTGAGTCTTGCAAATGTATGCAATACTGTCTGACAGGAATAAGGAGAGCTTGGGATTGGTATTTTTCATTCAGTTGGTTCAGATACAACTTCCCTAAACAGCAAAGTATTTGCAGTGAATTACTGTAGAGGCTACTTCCAGGTTTCAGTGAAGTGCTTCCCTGGTGGGGTAAATTTGAGTGTATACAGGTAAATGTAAGTGTTTTCCTTTCCCATTTTAATTTTGTGCAGCTACAGCTTGGGTTTAGTTTCTACATTAGAACATTTTGCAGAGAATCTATAGGTAACAATGCCAAGTGATGCAGTGACAGAAACCTAAAACTGTGTTCAAAATGTTTTCACAGCCCAGTAGTCCCAACGACTACTGCTTTGATGTGGATAATGATATGGCCAGTGAATTCAAACTGGAATTAGTGGAGAAACTCTTTGCCATAGATACAGAAGCAAAAAATCCATTCTCTACTCAGGTAACGTACAGTAACTTAAAATTCTTTATCATCTTATTCTGAGTCTACTTCTTTTCCTTTTTAGAATGTTTTCAGGCACCTCCTTCCCTTTTTATGTAAGATTTTGATTAAAACGTAAAATAAAAAAAAATTTGTAAGGATTTGGTAAAAGCAAAAGCCTCGATGAAGTCACAGCTGAGGTTTCTTCCACACTGCTGAGTTCTCTCTCTTGTCCATTCCAGGAAACGGATTTAGATTTAGAGATGTTGGCTCCTTACATCCCGATGGATGACGACTTCCAGCTGCGCTCCTTCGATCAGCTGTCCCCGCTGGAGAGCAGCTCCCCCAGCTCCCAGAGTGCAGCCAGCATCCCCCTGTTCCAGCAGGGCCAGGCAGCAGCGGGCAGCGCCGAGGAGGCCAAGCCGGCGGAGCGCGGGGACGAAGCGAAATCCGTCACTGTCCCTTCCTCGCCCGCGCGTGGGGGCCCCGAGGCCGGCAGCGCCCCCGCCTCGCCCTACGCCAGCAGGAGTCGAACTGCCTCTCCCATCAGGGCAGGGAAAGGAGCGGTGGATCAGGTGGAAAAACCTTCTCCAGGAGCACCCAGCTTGCTAACAGTCACTCTGAATGAAAGGTATTTTAAAAGTGCAGCTTAAGGTCTGGTGTGTGTTCAAGGAATTAGATATAAATTCTGTGAGCTGTTGTGTGTTTGTCCTCAGTGTTCTTCAGAGTAGAAATGGAGATATTTAAATTTGGACAAGTCAAATGAGTCCTTTTTTAATAGTAAAGTCCCCTAAAGGTAATTTCATGGTAGCTTTTACCTAAGCACCTCATGTAAAAGCCAGCTGTTATAAAAATTCTGTTCTGCTCTTGTACCTGATGTGCAGCCTTTAAAAAAATGCAGTAGGCAATTTAGGCAGCTACACCCAGACAATGTTTCTGGTGCTTTCCTTGTCCACTGTGTTAGAGGTAAGAGGCAACTACAGTCTGTGCTGCAGATACTGCAGATACCAGATATACAGATATCGACAACCAATAGATATTGCTTTTCAAACTGAATGTGTTTTGTGATGGTCTAATACATATTTATCACAAGAGAAAACTATATCAGTGTAAACATGAGATTTGTGATATGTAAAAGATTTATCTGTACATAGAAATATTCAGAATAGACTTTCCCTCGCCCTTCCTTCCCTTTTTTCTGTTGATAGTGAACTGCTGAACTTTTACGCTTTTTTTTCCTGCAGATTTAAAAATTTTTGTTAAAACTCATTCTGAGCTTCACAGCAAGATTAAAGGCTAACATTTGCTATGCTCATAGAAAATGATTGTTGAAATAAGTCCATTTATGAACGAAAAGTAGTGGAGTTCATAAATTCAGTACTGTGATGTTGTATATAAGTGTCCACGAAAGAAGAATGGCTCGAGGAAAGTAAAAACGTCTTAACAGCCTGAATCAATTTTTCTTAGATCTACTGCACTGGATGAAGAACTAAATCCAAAGATGCTAGCTTTGCATAATGCTCAGAGAAAACGAAAAATGGAACATGATGGTTCACTTTTTCAGGCAGTTGGAATTGTGAGTTTTGTTTTACCATTTTAAAATGTTCACTTTTAACCTTGCAATTTCTGAAATGAGGCATCAGTGCAGACTCCTGAGTTAAGCTGTTGGTAAGCAGTGGAATCTTGGGATGAGAGATAATTGATAGTGAAATTTTTATGTATATATATATGCAGATACTCCACTTTTAGTTCTCTTTTACTGCCAACTTTTCAGAAGTGCCCTCTACACCCATGTGCATTTCTTGATTAGGAAGAAGATGCTCTTCTGTGAACATATGTGTTTCTTTAGTAGAATATGCACAAATGTAAGACATCACATTCAAATGTGTAATTGCTGTATTTATTTAACTTTTGAATTCAAACTCAGTTTTCATATTTGTCAACACTGAAGATTAGTGTTCTTATGCTTCTTCCTATGCTTTTATTTTTCCATTGGGTCTGAGATTCCTTTACTTAATCAGATAACAAGACCATCTGAACTGTGAGGGAAGAGAGCTCCTATAATAACCTGGCTAATGTCTATTACTGCCACTCCCTTTCATGCATGCTCTCTCTAGTATTACTGTGGCACTTGGGAGTAGCTCATCCTCATCTGTCCTAGCTATTCAAAAGATATTTTGTAGATTGTCCTAGATTTGTGTCACTTGATTTGGGGTTGTCCAGCTTGTTATTTTCTGCAAGTGTGCCTTGTCTCCATAATCTGTGTCTCTCACTGTCAATTCTCAGTATTTTGAAACCTTGAGCTTTGCCATTGCACACTGCTCTCTCTCTCATCACTCCAAATTCCCACTTGTCAAGTTTTAAGAAGTCTTAGTCTTAATTCCTCTACTGCAATGTAGCCTTTGAGCTTCTTTGTTTCTCTACTGTGCCACCTCCTAGTTGTAGTCATCTACCATATCTTACGGTGCAGGATTATTTTTCCTCTGAACTCTCCTTACTCCTGTTCTAGCATTCTAGTCTGGGCATAAGACAAATCTGTTTTTCCATGCCATTTCTATGTGGTTGTTTTCATTTGCTAAATGCTTTGCACTTCCATGCATGTTGTTCTGCTGCTTCCAGAAGCCCTGTAAGAATTCACAGCTCTGCAAGAAGTGTTATTGCCTTCCACTGCCCTTTTCTCATGCAGAGGTGCTACAGCTCGTAGTGTTGCTGATATAATATTCAAAACATGGAATGTTATTAAATGCACAGAACACAAGCAGTTCAGTGTTAACTGCTGGAATAGTGTTCAGGCTTCTGTGCTTAGTGCCAGTTTAATGCTTACAGGTTCAGACTTCATCTTTTGCTAAACTCTTTCTTTTGTCTGTATCTGACAAAACTGTTACAAGTATTTTGATGGTTTTTCAGTCAGAAGCTGAATTTCCATGAAGCTGGGTCTTAGTGGAGTTATTTTAAGAAGTGCTTTTGTTGTTTGGCTTCTCTCTCCACAATGGATTTCTGGGAGGATATACAGGCCTTTCACACAAGCAGAAGAAAAATGATGTTAAATCCAGGCTTAGAATACATGCTGTTCTAGGGTTGTACAAACACTTGCCACAACTTTTTAGCTCTAGGGAAGTGGGATGTATTTTGCAAAGAGTGAAAATAAGTGAAGATAAGCTAAGGCTGAAGTAAAGTGAAGATATGGTAAATAAGCTAAAGTGAAATACTACTTTAGCTTCCAAGAAAACAGGAGAATTAGACAAGGACAAGATATAGTAAGATTATAAAATATTGTGTTACACTGAGGTTATAAAATAATTATATAAATCATTACACTGGAACAGTTACAAGCCATATCTTTCTTAGCATGTAGGGCTGGAATGCATTCTTGGTGAAAAATAAGCAGCAGCAGCAGCAATGTAGATGACTAATCTCACTATGAACTGCAGCTCTGAGTTAACTATAACTTCTAGTATACAACTGCTCCCTTGACTTACACAGGTGTTTTATAACCTGAAAACATGTGGTCTTCACTATTTTGAGGATAATGGCAGTGTTGTGAAATACCTTCTCCTCTTTTTGCAGCAGTCAGTGTCACTAGCATGACCAAACTTTGCAGATCAAGTACTTCTGCCAGCAGACTTGATACTAAGATGGTGCTTTTTCTTTCCATCCCATCTGTTTCAGTGGCAGCTCTTCCTTATCCCAATGATATGAAGCCCTTACAGCTTCCTAATCTCCATATCTTCTGTTCTGCTGTCAAAACAATATGCTAAGGAGCCATATCTGCACTAGACTGGTGTAGGACTGCATTTTTCACAAGGCTTGGGTCAGGTGGCTTGGTGGCAATAACTGGAGTGCAAGCAGAATTTACATCCTAAATGTGTAGATAGAATCGACCTACTGAGGTTCCTGACTCTCCTGCCTACACTATTAATTCCAGTGCAGAAAGCCATTAGAGACTCCAGTGAAAACCTGATGCTTACTCACCCCAGAGCAGTTGTAATTAAATGGGTGTGTTTGTGTACATGTACACGCTAATCTTGAGCCTGGTAACTGATGATAACCAGGATTTTGTAATTGTTTTCTCTAAGGGAAGTCAAGTCATGAAACCTGATTCAATTTTCTGTTAAATTGAAGTTAGTGTACTTGGAAATATATTTCTCCCCAGATTCTGAACAAAATCCACTTTAAATTGTAACAATGCCATATTAGTACTTAGTGACATGAACTGTTAATTTGGAAGAGGGACGTGGAGGGTTATAAAGATACAATATTCACTAAAGAAGATTCATTTTATTTCTTTCTAGGGGTCTTTATTCCAGCAGACAGGTGACCGTGGAGGAAATGCATCACTTGCTTGGAAACGTGTAAAGGGATGCAAAACAAATGGTCACAGTGGAGTGGAGCAAAAGACAATCATTCTACTATCAACTGGTTGGTATCTTCCTTTTCTAGGCAGAGGGGGTGGAGGGGGCTGTGTGAAAGAGAACAGAGCCTCCAAAAAAACTATCCAAACATAGCTCCTTGTGAACAGCTCTAGGAGAGGTTAAGCATGGTGAATAAAGTGCACTTTTTCTCCTTCCCCTCCCTCTTTAGACATAGCAAGTAAACTTCTAGGGCAGTCGATGGATGAGAGTGGACTCCCCCAACTCACGAGTTACGACTGTGAAGTAAACGCTCCCATACAGGGCAACAGAAACCTGCTACAGGGGGAAGAACTGCTCAGAGCTCTGGATCAAGTTAACTGAGCTTTCACAAAACTTGCTCCTTTTTTGGACACTGGTGAATCATCACCTAAAGCAGTCTATTTATATTTTCTATATCTGATTTTAGAAGCCTGGCTACAGTACTGCACTAATTCAGTTAGTTCAGTTTTGATCCCCTTTCTACTTATTTTGACAGTCTTTTTAATATGTTCTTTATGTAACAATAACTCAAACTCTAGTGCATTTTTATAATTCTTTGGTACATACACTTTTAAGTCCATTACATTTAAAACACACTTGCAATAGCAGCTTTGAAATATGCACCTGATTAAAAAAAAATATTTATTTTTTGGCTGGGGAGTTGGTCACCAAAACTTACCATTGGTAAAATGTCAACACAGGAAAAACTGGCAATACTTCCATCCTGCTTTTCATAGGTAGTTGGAAGACTTGTGCTCTCTTACTCTTTATGTTCAAGTAAGTTTTTTATGTTAATAGTTTTTATAAGAAACAACAACGCTTTGCAGCGGTGCATTGTAGCCACAATCGCACAATATATTTTCTTAAAAAATACCAGCAGTTCCTCATGCAATATATTCTGCATTTATAAAAAATAGTTTTTAAGAAGAATCTTTTGTTTGCCTATGAAAACATGTTTAAACCTGGATTATGTCATTATTTTAGTCACGTTGTAATATAAATTGTTCTCAAATGCTGTCTTATGCTTTTGACTTCAGTGGGTGTGGTTAGTCAAAGGAAAGGCTTTATCTGGAAAGGGCTAGCAGCATTTTCTTTGGATACGTTCTCAATTTAGAGAAAGTTTGATGTTCTTAAAGTAGTCACTTTGCCAGCTTAAAAAAAAAAATCCCTGCCTGTAGTTGTTGAAGTTAATGCTAATATTGTGTATGATCTTAAATCTAAATGTTCAGCTTACCCTGTGTGGTATAGGTGATATTTCAAGCAGATTGTAAAACATCTTGCATTGTTAGCAAACTTTTATCTAGTACATCATTGAGTTGCTCAATATTTTGATGTTTTGGTTTTATGCACCTTGTTGCTATTAACATCCATATGTTTTCATGTAGATTTCAATAACTTGAATATATTTAGAAGCCTTTTTATTTAGAAATATATAGTTGTCACAAACATCTTATTTTCCTATATGTACTGTACAAAACCTTCATTCACTCATTCTTTTTGCTCTTTGTGGTTGGATCTAACACTAACTGTATTGTTTTCCTACATCAATAAACTATATGTGGACCAGGCCCCCTTGGGGAGTGTGTTATCTGAGAGAAATGAGATAATTTATATTTTTGTTAGTGGTTATTGTTCATCCGTGTTCCCTTTTTAACTTAGAGTTGATTGGAAACTACTGCTTCCTTATTTTGATTGTAACATCTCTGCGTTCATTCTTTGAGCCTGTTCAGTGCTGAAGTCTCCCAGACAGTGTTGTACTACCACTCGCCAAAGACGTTACACTTCTCAACCTGTAATCACAGCAGTGAGCAAACCTGGCAGCGAGGAGGCAGCATCTTTGTTTAACTTTAGAGCAGAAAGAATTCACCTTTATGAACAGCTTAAAGGCTTGTCTCTGGAAGCTTTATCAAGGTAACACAGGAAAGCAGGAAAAGCTAAAATTCACAGGAGTGATTGATGTGAGATGGATTTCTATCACAAAATTCCATGGTTAAAAAATTAAGCTGGTACTTGATGAAACGAGTTCCACATTTTTGTGTTGTTGACCCAGTGACTTTCCTCATTTTGCTGTCATAAAACACAATGCTACTGGTAACCCTGTGTTGTGTAAATATGGTCAAGATATTCTGTGCATTCTCTAAACTATTTTTACAAAACTTATCTCAATATAAATAATCAATCGTGGAGTGTCACAGGAGTTACTTTGGTTTTATGTTGTAAACTTTTTGGTTTCATTGCACTGTTTTGAAATCAATGTCATAGTACATAAGCGTAACCTGTTCTCTAAAATTACTGTTTCACTGAGAGAAGCACTTTCCAAACTGCAACAACTCTATGAAACTAAAAGGACACTATTAACAAAAAATGATAAGGCACTGGCAGCAGAAGATATTTGCACACTTATTAAAGTTTTGAGTAGAAGCTGCACAGAGAGGAGAAGGTAAGGGCAGTCAGCTGCAGCTGAAGCTTCATGCAGAGAACGTTTTCACTAGTGAACATTTTTAATGCATTTTTAATGGCTAAAAGCAGCAGAGCTCCTCCCTGCCTGCTGTGTCTGGGCTGGCATTCTTTCTATGGCATTTCTTTCTCTGTCAGCAGTTAGGAGGTTTAAATAGTGAAGTTGGGTTAAGCCCCTGCTGTTTGGGGCATCCCTCCTGCTTTAGCTCTGCATGGATTGATGTGGTGCTTCTGTGAGAGTCTTGCAGGCAGGTGAAAAGTGCAGCTAGATTCTACTTTTGAACTGCCCCACCAGACTTTGAGCTAGGGGGGGTTATCCCTTTGCACTTCCAAGAGACAGGTCAGAAGTGCTCTGCTCTCTTGGCCGTGTTTTGGAGGTGCCTGACCTGTTTGGATCTGTCAGGTCCTCTTCAGTGCACTAAGAGGGCAGAAAGTTTTCAAAATAAAATCTGTGTTAAAAAGAGAAGGAAGACTGAAGTGCCCCATATGATTTATGGTCATGAGCCTGCTGGAGTCAGAGAATGGCTTGGGTTGGAAGGGACTTTAAAGATCATCTTGTTCCCACACCCCTGTCATGGGCATTCCATGAGATCAGCTTGCTCAGAGCCCCATCCACCCTGTCTTTGATCATCTCTGATCTTAGTAACAGCAGCTGTGGATTTATCTGAGCTGTGTTTCATCTAAAAATCTAAATTCTAACATTTTTTACTGTGCATAGTAACAACATTTACTATGCATAATAATAATATTTTGATTACTGTGATGAACTTCTGTAGCTGTATTGGTTTACTATAGGGGAAAAATAACCTAACAAAATCCTCCCAAACTTCCTAAAGACACTGAACAAGGCACAGAAAAGGAGCAGTAATTGCTCTGGCCTTGTAAGTGTTTTGCTAAATGCAGATGCCAGTTTGCAAAACCTAGTTCACCTTTCAGTTGCTTTTTTTAAATTTCTGTGTTACTAACTTGTTTCCCCCCGCTCTGGTAAACTTTTTGGTTTTGGTCTCTTTAGACTCCAGGAACATACAGTCTGATTCTAGAGCTAATTTGGAGTACAAGTTTCTAGAATAAATAGCTTTTTAAGTGTTTTCTTAGTGATTTTGCATGCTTTGTTTGCCAGCTTGCTGCCTTTTTAAAATGTTGAGACACCATATTAGAATTTATGAGGAAATTAATGATGGTGAGGGTGGTGAGACACTGGCACAGGTTTCCCAGAGCAGCTGTGGAGAACCCAGCCCTGGAAGTGTCCAAGGCCAGGTTGGATGGGGCTTGGAGCAACCTGGGATAGTGAAAGGTGTCCCTGCCCATGGCAGGGGGTTGGAACTAGGTGGGTTTTAAGGTCCCGTCCCACCCAAATCATTCTGTGACTTATTCTTTGTTGTAAAGAAGAAACTGTGGGTAAATACAGTATTTTCTCCTGTATCTAGAACATGCTAATTATGTGAAAATGGTAAACTGAGGAGAATAACAGTTACGTTCCAGGTTTTCCTGACTACAGCAGTAGTCAAGCCAGGCCTTCTTCAGGGCACAGTACAATTACTGTTCTTACATACAGATTTTATTGGTGTTTTAATCATCAACAGTGATGATTTGTTAAAGGGTAAAGGAATTTTAAAAATAGTATTTATGATGACATAATTGCCTCCTTTACCTGAAAGTAGTTAAAATTAACTACTGTAACTCCCCAGAAATCACTTAAATAGGGTGTGCAGTAACTTATCTTGGGTGTAAGATATGAGTAAACGAAGGTAGCCTGAAGTCCAAAGTACCTCTTGCTAACATACCTTCCTCCTACCTAGTGAGACTGGTTTGGACTTTGGTGACCTTTGAAAATCTTTGGGTGAAATGGAAACAACTTACCTGAGAAACAAAACTTATTAGTATCTGTGTATGCACATGAAACTCTCCCAAAGTAATCACTGAATTAAAGAATCACAGATTAGGGCCCAAAAGAACCATTTACACATAACACTGATGAGGGTTTTAAGGACTTCAAAGCTTAGTTTGAATGAAATGATCAGCTCTGCTTCCAATGAAATACAGCTGTTGGGTCAGGTAATTCTGATGATTACAGGTTAAACTACTGCATATTTAATAGTAATGTTTCATTACTTAAAAGAGCTGTTTTATTAAACAGCTAAGCACTGGCAGCTAAAGGCAGTATCTGTTGGCAAGTGTTCTCCCCTGTTACACTGCTGAGTGAACCTTTCCTGACAGTGTGGTGGGATCTGGGAGCATCCTGCCCCTGTCAGCTGGGCTGGCCAGGCCCCAGGTCAGCCATCTGTCCCCTTCCCACTGCTGCCCTGCTCCTGACCTGAGCACGCATCTCACTCAAATGTCACTGCACTTAGGCACGTTACTCAAACTCTAGCTGTCCAGCATGAAAATAAACACCTCACAGGCTATGAGGACTTTGTAGGAAGTCCATTTTCATAGGAATTTCACATGAGTTGGGTATCCAGCATTCATTAAAAATACCATTATGACTTAACTCCCTGAAAAGCTCCGTTCTGGAGGACTGTGATTTTTGATCCAAATTCTAGAATTGAATTATCATTTTTCTTCTGCTTCCCTGTTTACCTTGAGCAAGTTACCAAAAAGTTAAAGAGTTTGCTGCTGGATTTATACAGTACAGTAGATTTTGTGAATAATAGCAGTATTCTCTCATGAAGAAGTGGTATATTTTAATGGAATTCTTTTTTGGAACCAAGTACAACGTATTGCAATTGATATTTCTCTTGAAACATTTTGACGTACTTGTGACTGTATTTCTTTTTGATTGTGTACCAGTATAAAATTCAATAAAAGAGAGGGTTTGTTTCTAATTTGTGACATCTGTGATCTTTCTGTCCGTCCTTTTTCCCTATTGTAAAAGGTGGAGGTGACTTTAAAGTGAACTAAACCACTGTGCAGAGTAACAAACTCCTTGGAGATTTGAGACTTTACTGCTCGCTGTCAGAAACTTGGGCATCAAGCAGCCATGGTCACAGTCCCCAAAAACATACATTTTATATTAAACATAAGTAATATTTTTATATAAGCTGAATCCTATTCACATGTGGTTATCCCACCTGAGTTAAACAGTGTGAACAAAGGAGGTCAAACATACAATTTAACAAGTCGGATATGGGGATGGTGTAGCTTTATCTGGGGGAAGCCAAAGAGAAAGCCACAGCAGAGAACATTTATGAAGCCTCTTTGATTAATCACACCAGGAATGCCCTTAGTAGCAAAACACAAACTCGTCTGGATCCACGGCCGTGTCTCCAGGTGATCTCAGTTGCTGTCGGAACAGGCAAATGGCTCAACAAGAACTTGTGACTCCTGCTGTCCCGTTAAATCAATGCCACTTCCTTCTGCACAGATTAAAAAGCTTTTGCAATGTTTGTGATTGTTGGAAGTGTGAAAGCAGGAGGAATGCACCAGTAGAGTATGATCCTGTTACTAGCAATAGATTTGTACATACCGAAGGTGGAATAAGCCATTTAATGAAATATATTCATGATTTATTTTCATATTTTCAACTTGAAAATGTGTTCTAATGCAATCATATAAGGTATTAAAAAAAAATACTTGTTTTATGCCACATGCACCTGGAAAACCCCATTATTTATATCAGTGCAGGATAAATGGCTTTTAAATTGCAACTTATAAACTAGGAATTAATAGAGCAAATAGGATTTCATCCTTTTGTTTAGCAGTTGAATATCAAGAAGATACAGTAACCAGCACACTCTTCCTTACATCATCTAATTTTTTTTTTTTTTTTTTAGTTTGAAGGTATTAATTTACGAAAATGTACTAAAGAATAATTTGAAGGAGTACTGAAAACACAGGTGATGAAGAAGAGTAGAGTCTAAATTAGTCTAAAATTAATTAGTCTAGAAATTGATACTGTATTTAATTTTATATATCACATCAGAGAAATTGTATGAAGAGACCCTGTTACTTGGTTTTATTCTGCATTTTCATTCTTTACATTGCACCCAAACTTCCTGCAAGGGAAGACTTAGGGCACATTCACATGGGCACAACAGCCTCATCCTCACTACATCTTGCATCATGCAGCCTCATCTGCCTTAGGAAAAAAAAAAAAAATCCATATAGTGTTCCTTGAAACATCATCTCTGAGAAATCACCCCACTCACTGCACACTTAAAATACAAAAATCAGAAAACACACTCTGAGCTTTAGAAATTCAGCATCACTCCAGAGCCAGGCTCCTCTGCTCCTGTTAAATTAAGGGATGACTCCTGTAACTAAACAGGGCTTGGCTTGAGCTGTATGTAACGGTGAACTCGCTCCATGATGTGTCACTTTTGACTTACTTGTGCTTTGAATCCTTAAAGCCATTGTGGGGGGGAGTACATTATATCTGTTTTCCTAACAGTGTTGGCATTCTGTTCCAAAATCAGTACAATCTGTTGAAGTCAGTGTCACGTACTGGATGAATGGAGTCATTGCCCTACATCTCTAAACATGAATCCAAATTATAGACAAAAGTGTCTTTTCAGAAAAAGGAAAAAAATGCAAAGCAAACCCTGGCAGGTGCAGCTCTCCTGCTGAACCCTGTACAGTTCATATGCAACAGCTCTGCAAACATCTCTGTTCCTATAGTCAATGACATTGGCAACCAGTGGTGCTCAAAGTCAACTGCTGTTCAGCCGATGGCAAATTACCTCCTAATAAAGGCTGCTAAAGGTTGCACTCCAGCAACCTTTTGGGAAATACAATAAATATGGAAAGATGCTTGCATGCCTGGAGCACTGTGGGAGCTCCTGACATTGTAGGAGCTGACAGCTTGATGCGCCTCGCTGTAAGGAGCGACCTTTGGATCAATTAGTTGATGCTATTGGTGAACTGGAGAACATCACGGTACCGTAGCCAGCAGAATTCAACACTCATTTCGCAGCACATGATTATTTGAGAAAGCAAAATGTGAATTTTTTACCCGGTTGCTGGGAAAACTCCTGTAGATTTAAACATCTCAAAGACACCACGCAAGGTTCCATCCCAAGCCCATACTTCCCCTACACGCTCTAGGGGAAGCGTGGCTTCCCCTGCGCAGGGGGTATCTCGCACCTGCCGAGCCCGCATCCCGTGGGTGCACAGGCACCCGGCCGCTCTCCTCCCGGAGCAGGTGCCGCTGTCCAGCCGCGCTCCCACCATCCGCAGCCGAGCCCCGACCGCAGCGGCGATCACCGCAACACCGCCTTGAAACCTGAGCCCCGTCCTCAAACCCTCTGGGGACCCGCCCGAGGGGCTGCGGAGCCTCCCGGGCACCAGAACCGGCTTCCTCGGGACACTGCCCACCTCCGCCCCGAGCGGTGCCCGGTGCCCCGGTGCCGCGGGTCCGTACTCACCGCGGCGCGGGGCTCTCCGACGCCGGCGCTGGTCCCGGCAGCCGCCTCGGTGGCCGCTCGCCCCTCTCTGTACGTGCGCGGCGGAGCGCGGGCAGGGGAGCCCCCGCCGCCCNGGAGCGGGACAGCGCCCGGAGCGGGCAGAGCGAGCGCCCGTCACTGACGGGGTCTCGCCACACACAGCGGCACCGGGGCCGACCCGCGACGGCAGCGCAGGGCACGGGACAGCTCCGCTCCCTCACGGGCAGCCCGAGCGGCTCCGCCCGGCCCCTCCCGCCACGGGCCGTGCGCAGGCGCGGAGGGGCCGCGCAGGCGCCGTGCGGCTGTTGCGGTGCGGGAGCGCATGTGCGGAGCGACCGCGGGGTGAGCGCGGAGCCGCGGCATGAGCGCCGTGCCGGGGCTGAAGGAGGACTGCGAGGAGCTGCTCGGCGCCTTCCAGCAGGCGGACACCGTCCGCTTCGAGCGCTTCGCCGAGCTGTGGCGGGAGCGCCGCTTCCACACCGTCTTCTAGTGAGTGAGGGACGGAGGGGATGGCGGGGATGGCTCCCGGCCGCCCCTCAGGCCAAGCCGTATTCGCCTCCCCCTCTCCTGCCCCTCGCCTTCCCCTCTCCTGCCCCTCGCCAGCCCCCGGTGCTCAGTTTCCTCCCGGGGTAGACCAGCCTTAAAGGGGGTGCGGGTGCGGGTGTGCCCCCTCAGGCCTGGCTCAGGGAGAGGGTTGCCTGGCTGGGCCCTAAAGAAAGTGGNCGCCCGCCCCGCTGCCCCGGCCGCCTACGTGTGGCCGTGCATGCGGGGAGCGGGCGGCACGGCACGATATGACACGGCAGGGCAGGGAAGGGCAGGGCAGGGCATCCCGCCGCTCGGGGGGGCGGCCGCCGGCTTATCCCTGCCGGCCGCGCTCGCCCAGGCGGAAACGGGGCTCCCGCAGCCCTCGGGGTTTTGGGACAGCCGGGGGAGCAGCGGGGACCGGCGCAGGGGGCCGGCAGTGGCCCTTCACCGGAGCGTGGCGGTGTGTCACGTCCCCACGGCCGCGCGGCGCGGGCGCTCCGCGGGCCAGCAGGGCGCCCTTCCCGCGGGAGAACCGCTGTTCCCGAGCCCGCCGGGTCACGGCCCCCGAGCTCGCTGCCGGGGAAGCCTGCGGGGACTGGGGCGGGAAGTGTGAAGCCCCGCGCCTCGACAGCGTCCCCGGGATCTCTGGGCTGTGGTACAGCGGCGCCTGCCCAAACAGACCCGCCGCTGCTCATCCCGCCCGAACCCGCTCATCCCCGCGGGCTGCGCCCCGGGACCACCCAGGGATGCGCCGCTCGGAGGCATTTTGCCCGTGGACCTGGCTCGCCTTCCACGGCGGGGAGGAGCGGGACAGCGCCCGGAGCGGGCAGAGCGAGCGCCCGTCACTGACGGGGTCTCGCCACACACAGCGGCACCGGGGCCGACCCGCGACGGCAGCGCAGGGCACGGGACAGCTCCGCTCCCTCACGGGCAGCCCGAGCGGCTCCGCCCGGCCCCTCCCGCCACGGGCCGTGCGCAGGCGCGGAGGGGCCGCGCAGGCGCCGCGCGGCTGTTGCGGTGCGGGAGCGCATGTGCGGAGCGACCGCGGGTTGAGCGCGGAGCCGCGGCATGAGCGCCGTGCCGGGGCTGAAGGAGGACTGCGAGGACCTGCTCGGCGCCTTCCAGCAGGCGGACACCGTCCGCTTCGAGCGCTTCGCCGAGCTGTGGCGGGAGCGCCGCTTCCACACCGTCTTCTAGTGAGTGAGGGACGGAGGGGATGGCGGGGATGGCTCCCGGCCGCCCCTCAGGCCAAGCCGTATCTGCCCCTCGCCTTCCCCTCTCCTGCCCCTCGCCTTCCCCTCTCCTGCCCCTCGCCAGCCCCCGGTGCTCAGTTTCCTCCCGGGGTAGACCAGCCTTAAAGGGGGTGCGGGTGCGGGTGTGCCCCCTCAGGCCTGGCTCAGGGAGAGGGTTGCCTGGCTGGGCCCTAAAGAAAGTGGAGCATCGGTCCCTCTGTAATGATGGAAAGGAATTTTAAATTGAGGATATTTCGTGCATTAGGGATGTGTGTGATTTGAGCGCTGACTCCGCAGGGAGCTTGGTGCAATCCTCGTGATATTTAACAGTGTGGTCGCAGGACGTGCGTGTTTCGCTGAATCATAGAATGTCCTGAGTAGGAAGGAACCCACACGGATCATGGAGTCCAACTCCTGGCCCTGCTCAGGACACCCCAAGGGTCACAGCCTGTGCTGAGAATCTCGTCCAGACTTTTCTTGAACTCTCTCAGATTCTGTTTCTTGGGGTTGTCCTCTGCAGGGCCGGTAGCTGGACTCAGTGATCCTTGTGGGTCCCTTTCAGCTGAGGACATTCAATGATTCTATATTTTTAAAACATCTAAAGCTTGTTTTTCTGCATCATGGATTTTTGTAAAGCCTGTGGTTTTATATTTACCTGTTTTAACATGCTGCTTTTTTTTTGTTTTATTTGTTTGCTTTAGTGGTAGAATAAGAGCTTTGGAGAGGAATAAGCTCACAAAGAAGACTCTAGATGTGGCCCAGCACTACTTCTTTCCCCCCTACTCCTTCCAGATTCGAGTTGGTGCTTTGTACCTTCTGTATGGGCTCTATAATGCCCAACTTTGTCAGCCAAAACAAAAGGTAATTGTTCCTGAGGTTTTATTTTCAGGAGATATGAGGTATAAGATATGTGGTACACTGCTGTCTGCTTTGTCACCATAAATGGTCAGGGCATTTTCTCTCACTTTCTTAAAATAAAAATACTTTAAGTTGTTGGAAGCTGTTGGAAAATGCAGGGACAGAGAATGTGTTCATGAGCTGTAGGGTGAACCCCATTACAGCCTGAGTTGCTCTTTAGAATTCCTACAGAATGGAGACTGAATTATTTCCACTTCCTGTAAGCCAGAAAAGGAATTCATAAATAGGTTAAGAGGGTGAATGACACCCTCCTTGCTGCTTTTAGGATAGGAGACCAATATCTAGAGGAATTACAAACTCAGTGCAAGGAGAAGTGGCTTGCTTAGGAACTTTGTGATATATGTTGAGTGCACATGCAAAATTGAGTCCAAATTTTTTAGATAACAAACTGAATTTGGAGTAGTCTATAATAATGCCATGATGTTTCATATTTTGACCTCAGAGGAATCAATAACTTTTTATGAAGATGAATTTAGGCAATTTTAAAGCCACTGCTGGATAGCAGCTCTACACATGGGTACACGAGTTATCCAGAAAGTTAAGCAGAAAGGGAAGTGGGCAGAGTGGATGTGACAGGAGAGAAAGGAAGAAATAAGGGAAAGAGAAAATTTATGAGCATTTCAGTAGCAGCACAACCTGGTGTGAGTACTGTTTCCTAATCACAAGTGAAGGGGAATGTCCCAGGTGCAGACTGTTTTTCACACACTTCAGAATGTGAAGAATGAATGTTTTCAAATGTCAGAAAGGACTTGTGTTCCATGTCACTGTCAAAGAAAGTATAATAATCTTAGGTGCATAACATGATGATAGCAATAACAAATGTTATAGTGGGATCCTTTCTGCAGCTCTGGACATGCAGGTGTTGTCTGTAGTCAGATCACAGTAGTCATCTCAGTTAATTTTTAGGGTTGAAGTATTGGTTTAACAGTATGTAACTCTTTTGTTGCAGATCAGAATTGCACTCAAGGATTGGCCTGAAATCCTGACATTTCATCAGGATCTGCTTGACTCCCAGCACTACGATGCAGCCTATATCTTCAGGAAACTGCGACTTGCCAGAGCCTTCCATTTCACAGCAATGCCAAAGCTAGTGAGTTACTGCATTAATTACTTACATTTTTAAACAAAATACCCTCATCTTTGGATGCCTGACAGTTCAACAGCACTCGTGGTTAGGTCAGCCTTGAGCCTGTGTTAAAATGCAATATGTGTGGCTTTACATAGGTTGGTGATGAAGAGCTTAGAGGATGTTTGAATGCTTCTCACCTGAAAATAGTTTTTCAGTATCTAATGTTCCTGATGCATTTGAGATGTCTTAACAGTTGGGGAAATTAGTCTAGGTGCTGGATTGAATTCTTAACTAGACAATAATTTGTGAAAAGTGCTGGCTCTGAGCATGTGGCAGCAAAGCTGTTGTTTTATGTGGTTTTATGCCTTTCAGTATCTCCCATCCCCTGACTGATAGATATACAGTAGGAATTCTCAAGAGGAGGTGCCTTTTAAAGTTTTCTTTTAGGTTACAAACATTTCTTCTTGTTTTAGCTGACCTACAGAACTAAGAAGAAGATTGAGGAAAGTTATTTTAAAGAAGAATTTAAGGACCCAAGTAATAGAGTAAACAGCCTCATCACTAATGATGTATTGGAGGTACAGTGACCTTTGAACTACAGATTAATCAATGGGGTTTGTTTTGGTTTAATTTCTGTGTTGTCCAAGAGCTGTAACTTCTCTAATCAGCAGTCTTGTCCTTTTGTAGAATGCAGACTAAGGTAATTTTACCAGACACTCAGAAATGTGGCATTTTGTTTGGAAGCATTGTGGTACCTTTTCCAATACTGAAATATGCTCTAATGTTTGGTAGTTTTGCCTCAGTAAGATGTAAAAGGGTGTAAATGGTTAATTGTCACTTAGAGAAAAATGCAAAATGGAGGGAAGCATGTTTGTTTTGATATATCTGCAGGTTGCAACTGGAGGATTGATACTTGTGATAATATTAATTTACTTATCTGCAAGTTCATAGCCTTCTCCCACCTTTATTTCTCCTTTCAAACCGTGGGGTTTTTTTATTATATGATGCATTTGATGAAAACCTGAGTAATTGAAGCCAGGTAAAGGTTCTCATATAAAACCAGGTAAAAGTTCTTATATCACTCTGTGATAGAACTTTCTTTGCAGGTTTTTTCATTTATTGCTGGCAAATGTGTATCAGTAAGGTTGACTGCAGTGGTACAGAAATCTGTGAAATAAAATGTTTCCTCCAAAGAGATGAAAGTAAACCACAGTATCAGAATGAACTGTGTGTGAACAGTGGCCCTGAATAACCTTCTTGGTTTAAATAGCATAAGATACTCTTTCTTCTTTAACTTATTTGATGGATCAGTTCTGGTTAGCAGGATTCCTTGGCTCTAAACTGAAATAATCTAACCACAACCAGTTTCTAACATTCCTCCTGGTCCAATGGTCTCCTTAGAATGGTTTCTATAACCCTGGGTTTGTATATTGAACACTAATATTGCTTTACTGCTGGAATCCTTTTTTTTTCTGAAAGACACTTTTCTAAAAAATAATTTCAGGAACTGATGAATATTCACGACCACTATCAAAAAATGAAGTGTGTCATTTCAGCTGACAAATCCCAGCCAGACAAGGCCCTGAGCTTGATAAAAGATGACTTTGTGGTTAGTCTCAAAGACATAACCTTGGAACATCAGGAATGGCAGCAGAACAGAATGGTAGGTACCACCAACCACTATGCTGTGGGGCCTTAGCAGGTTGGGTGAACATGTAAGAACTGGGTTTCTTGGTATGGTTACATCTCAGACTGAAGGAGAAGGAACTGTAATACTGATGGCATACAATGTGTGAAACCTGAGGCAGGGATGTGGTATGGAAGAAAGGACTTCTGGGTGGTCTTTTCTCTGGGATACCACAACTGACTGCTGAGAGGGAAGCCCTGAAGCTCTGACCTCATGAAATACCTCTGTGACACATTCCTGGGCCAAAGAAAGGCCACAGTGTAAGGTAGATGTAGAAAATGGGCATGTGTGTAAATACTTGTCTTGCTTTTTACAGTTCTTGGATTTTAGCTGTCTTGCATACCACAGATGTTTAAAGAAAAACACTTTTCTTCCCCACAGAAATTATTCCGAAATGCTAAAGTGACTCCTGAAACAGAAAACAAAAAGAAAGAGGAGACTTTGCTAGAATCAGAGGTAAGGAAACTTTGCTGTGTTGCACAGGCCAGATCTGTTCATTTTTTGGCTTCAGATCTCAGGCTAAGCAGTGTAGGTCAAACTTTGATAGTATCAAAATAAAGTCCAAGGACAGCTGGTGGGACTGGTTGCATGGTTTTGGTTTAACTCACATTGTTTTCTGTTAGCTGTGAGCATTCACTGCTGTGACAGCTCTTACATGATCACCATAAGAAGTCTCTCTCAGGTAAGGAGGGAAAAGAGCTGTATTTTCTCAGCCAAACTCCTTTACACTTCCTCCTGGAGTTTCAGCTTAAGGCAACATTAATTTTTTTTTATGCTACAGGATTGTCTTATGTTGTACTTGTCTGCTTTGAATTTGGGTAAGATGTGAAGTTTCAAATTTGATTTTTCTCCTTCTGGGCTTTGTAAGAGTGAAGGCAACCAAAATTATGCTCTGTCTTTTTAGTGAAATTTTTTCCTTGAAGTACCATTTTGGTGGCATGGAAATTCTGTAGAACTAATTATAGAGTTACAGCTGTAGTGAGCTAGTGCTCAAGTGGTTGTCTGATGCAATATTTCAGTACTGCTAGAGTAGAATAAGAATCTTTTCTGACCAGTCTCTTGTTTCTTTACAGGGTTCTGAAAGAGCAAATGCCCTGGCCAGAATCAAATACAAGTCTTATTCTGCAGTCGTTGAGGTGGGTATGAAAATTGAAAATGGGGATGTATTTATTTTTCAGGAACAGTTTTAAGTACCAGTTTAATGTAAATGTTGGGTCGAAAAGGAATGAGTTAAAACTGCACTCTGTAACTCAGTTTTTGAATGTTCTAGTTTCCTTAACACAGCAGGGAAACCCAAAGCTCTTATTCTTGTTAGATTTATGGAACAATGCAGATAAGGCCTGTGCTTGGGGGTTTTCCTTTACAGGGTATCTTTTAATATCTACTCTCTGTTAAAGTAGATGGAATTTTAAGATGATGTATAAAAATACGTGAGAGTTTAATTTCTCAAATTCTTTGTATCTTAGATATTGGATCTTGGAAGATGCCTGTGAAAATGGGAGTTTAAAGTCAGTTGCAAGTTCTTGAAAACTTTGTTTCAGTAGCTTCTCCCATAAAATAGTATTGTTGGTTTGTCTTTTTCTTAGCAGTCCTATGAGAAACATCTCAACTTCCTCTGTTTATTAAAATCTCATATCAAAAAATGTGTTGTTAAGTGAAACACAACTCTGGATTTTATAACAGTCCAGATTTGTGAATGTGCAGTGATGTTTTCTAGGCACTTAAGCAAAATATGATGGTAAGGAGGCTTTACAGAGCAGCAGTTTTTGGAAGTGTTTCTTTTGTGTAGGGGGATGCAGCATGGCATGAGTTGGTAGTGACAGAGAATGGACTGGGAGTTAATGAGTGTTTCATTATCTGCATTTTTAATTATGCACCCATTAAATCCTAGAAGGACAGTGTCCTGTTAAAAGTGAAGAACAGCAACTAGTGAGAGTCCTCCCTCCCTCTTTCCCCTTCTATCCCTTTTCCTCCCTGACATCAAGTTGAGGCCTTGGTCCCTGCTGGTTTGTCAAGTGACCCACAGCAAGATCTGGCTGTAGAAGTTCAGGTTTTTTTGTGTCATTCAGGTTTCCAAATCCAGGAGACATCGCCAAGTGCGGTTGGAATCCTCTGAATCAGGGTCCCGTTGTGGGAAATCTCCAAGTCGAAGTAAAAAAGCCAGCAGTACACCACAGCCAGCAAGGAGAGGTTCTTCAGAAGGTAGAGGTACTTCTCCATTGCATCCATGAACCTGGGGAGGTTGCAAAAGTTTATCCATTGCTTTGCTAGCTGGGTTAAATTTTGCTGTTGATAACTGTGAAATTACTTTTCCTAAGGAAATTCTCTTTCTGATATCCAACTCTTCAACTGATAGAAGTTGCTCTGCTGTCTGAAGTTTTTTGTTTAGTCATTATTTGTTACAGTTTAAATGAAACTAAACAGCAAAATGGTTTTGAATTGTCTTTTATTTTTTGAATTGTCTTTATTTTGAAGATAGAAATTTAATTTCAAAGTTCCAAACTCAGTTTTCAGACTTGCTTAGCCTCTGCTAGGGAAAAAATGTTACTGAGGAAATTAATCCCTTTTCAGAGATGAGCATTAGGTAGTGTTGCCTTTGCTTGACTTTAAAAGAGTAGATGAAGTGTTTTGGAGCAGTAGGGGCATTGTGAGTTATTGAACTGAGTTGGTGATTAATTTGTTTTAAATTGGTAGTGTTAATTACTTGTTATTGAAGGTTTCTTAGTGAGCCATATGGAAGGTACTGTGAAAAGTAGGTTTGTCTGCAGCATTTGACAGCATCTCAGGAGAGCAGCAGTGAACAATCTTTTAACTGCTGGATGAGGGATGCAGAAGCAAAAAAAAGCTGACAGTTTTTCCTCAAAATCTGTGTGCAGGTGAAATGCAAGTGGCAAAGGAAACTGTAACTCGGCATATCGGGATGCCAGTAATCACAGAAGAGGACTCAGGTGAAGGAGGTACAATGATTGCAATTCCAGCAAACCAGTGACTTGTTTTTTAATAGCCCTCTGCTGTGTTTTTCTGAAATGAAAGCTGATATTTGGATCATGTCTTGCTGCCTTGCAAAAGCTAGATTTAGTTTTAGCCTGCAAATTGTTGTATGAAAATTGAAACTTTGGAATGCCATGGCAAAGTCCCCAGAGTAATTTTTTTCTACACAGATTTCATCGTAGTGTGTTCAGAGTTAAAATTGGTCCAGTTTAAAGCAGTCTCACTCTTCTGTAATACAAGTTTGTCTTGAGGAGTTCCACTGTGTAGGGAAAAGTGATTTTTTTGGTCAGTCACCCACTTACAGAAGATGCCTGTTCTGCTAACTCTGTGAGCTTAGGAAAGAAGAGCCCTTGCTGCCCTCACCTTTGTTGAGGGGAGAGAAGGTTCCTCTCCAGCCTTACTTTCAGCTGGGCTCATGGATTGAGCTCCAGTACAGCAATAGCATCCTCTGCTGTGCTGGAAGCTATCTGACATTGTCAGGGGAGGACTCTGGGAACTGCAGCAGGGGAGTGAATGGCTTTGCTGTCGCTCAGGTTACTGGAAATAATGTGATTTTAATGGGGAAGCAGTGGTAAAGCAGATTGCTCAAAGCTTACAGCGGAGTTGCTCTGCAGAAGCATCAATGTTGCATGATACTGAGCTGCTCTGCAACTCAGGAGCTTCAGGGTCTGTTCTCAGCTGCTTGAAAACATGGCACAGTATAAAGAATCTTCTGCAGTTAATTTACTATCCAAAATGGTATGTAATACAAGGGATATTTAATACAATTTAATACATTTAAATTTATTAAAATACATTTTTAGTGACATTGTATATTTATATTTGCTCTTTTTAGAAGCAAAGGAGCATCTCGTAGTACTGAAGTGAGATTATATTCTCTGGTCACTTTTATTCGTGGACAGTGGGAATTCATTCAATTTCAAATGGTCAGATTGAAGGTGCCATGGAGCATTTAATATTGTACTTTGTTTACTTTCACTTCACTTGTCCACTTGTTGTGCACAAATAGTTTCTTTCTAAATCAGGAACGTTCTCCATTGCTCAGAATTTTCCAGTAAATTCTGAAGCATTAAAAATACCCATAAGCAGTCTCTTCAGCTGTTTTGTGAATATTCCATTTGTCAAATTCACAGCAAAATCTGAAAGGTGTTGGTGAGGAGCAGAAAGCTTTTAAGATGGAGTAAGTTTTGAAGTACAATATTCACCAATGGAATTTCAGTTGATACTTTGAATGATAGTGTGCTGTCGAATCCAGAAAGATTTTTTTCATATTTAAAAATCACGGGGAGAGGGAGTGGGAGGGGATCTCAAGAGCTCATCCAGTTAATTTTCTGTGCTGGATAGAATTCATTCTACTTGAACAACTCCCATGAAGGAAGATGGATTTACAAGCTTGTAAAAAGCCCTTTCTCTTTATTTTTTTTCAGAAGTATCTCTCCCCAAGAGGAGAAGACATTAGAGGATCCAGTTGGAGAAGCACTAATGTTAATTTTAATGACAAAACGAAAATGTCAGAGGTAACACCAAGTGCTTGTTTTGGATACCTTTGAACATAAAAGAAGTGTCTGGAACCAGAAGCACAGGTGATGCTGGAATACTGGTAGTGACTGGGATACTTCAGCTGTCTTGTGGAGCCTTTATTCACCTGGTGAATGCTTCTTGTGGGAGGCTGAAGTTGCTGTGTCCTGGCTGAGCTGGAAAGAGAAGGCTCAGAAAATATTTTCCCATGTATGACATATCTATAATACTTTATCTCTGAACATAAGGTTATTGACTGTTGAAAATTAGTACAATAAATTATTTTTCACGGTTGACTTGCTCCATTTTATGGTGTGTAGACTTCACTGCTTATCATGGTTTGATCCCACACAGGTGGAAATGAACTTGCTGATAAGCTTTTTGTTGTGCCCTGTCTCCAGCTGATCTGGAGTTACTGTGTATTAAAATGGAAGGATGTAAAGGGTGTTGATTAATTCTGCAGATAACCCTAAGCTGTACAAGGGCAGGACTGGAATTCAAAATGATTTTATAAATTGGAGGGGAGTGAAAGAAGTGAGTGCAGAAATAAACATGGATCTCAGCATTGAGAACATGGGGAAATACTTGCTTGGCAACAGTGCAGCAGAAGAAGCAAATGGACTGAGAATCATCAGCTGGAATGTTTTCTGTAAACACTAAAACCAGTAGAGTTTGTGTCACTCAGCCTTGGAAGGCTGTAGCCTTAAATATCCCCATCTGACCACAACAGTTTAAGAGGAATGTGGAGTTACTCTCCTTGGAATTTCTCCAGTTGATCACAGCTGTTCTTTCAAGAAAGGCAAAGGAGTTAAGTGTCCTTTTCTACAAGAATAAATATAAATTAGAGATTTGAAAGATTTTGAATACAAAAATAACCCAATTTGAATTAATTAGTTTGGTAGTATGACTGTCAAAGACCAGAGGAATTGAAGTGCTCTTACCTGGAAGAAAAAACATTTCAATGGAGATACAAATGGTTTTACTATCAAATGTTTCCATATTAAATTCCAGTTGGTTGGCAAGGAGAAGTGGGCCAAAATGAGGTTGGACACTGGAAAAGCTGATGATGAAGTGCCAGAGTTGCACTCGACCTTGTTAACAAGAAAAGAGGAAACACTTTGTAATAAAGCCAAACCTTACTGCACTGTGAGCTGAACAGTCAAATACTCAGTTGAGTAACCAATGTCTTGATAGTCTAATCCAAAAGTCATTATTAGCCTGGATCTAATTATTATAGAAAAAGAATATTTCTACACAGAGTAAAAACCCCTATAGCAGTAACAACACAGTTAAAGTCATCATACATACATTTAGTTTCTACTCTTTTTTTCTGGTTTATCATTCACTCTTCCTCTTTGGCCTGAGGTTGGGCTAAGGCTGTGGATGGTTCAGATGTAGTCATCTTAAAAGGACTCATCTATGGCTATAAATGTTTTGGAGGTATCATTTCTGTAAAGTTTGAACAATTTGGTTTTATTTGGGTTTTCTGACAGCGATGATGCCTGTGCTTTTCTGTTGCCTGCACAAACCCTGCCTCTGTGCATTTCTTCTACTTTTTGATGAGCAGGTGCAAAAAAACCCAAAGAGACCTCAAAGGGAAACTTAATCAGACTATTTTTGCTCAGTAGCATGTTTAAGGAACATGTTTAATACTGTTCTCTGCAGTGGCACTTTTTTATTACATGACCATCTAATTTGCCTCTCCTTATACCTGTGAGCTATCCCAAGAGATGAGTAAGGGGTGGAATTTGTCACAGTTTTTGATACTCAGTGACGTGAGTCCTCCCTGCCTCCTCTGCAGATGATGTACAAAGCATGCAAAGGCTTGGCTAGGCACAAGGATGGGTGCATTCAACTAGAAGTTGTTTTCACATTGTAATCATGAAAACAAATGTTCTGTAATTTGTTTATAAAATTACATAGATGGAAAATGGAAGTCATGATTAAGAATAAACTTAGAACTGCTGACTATATGCATGGTGATGTTTCAAAACAGTAATCCTGAGAATTTAGAGGCAGATGTAGGCAGAGTTTCACAATGCTGGTGTAATCTTTAAAAGAAAAAAATCCCTTGCTGCAGTCTGATGGGCAATTACAGGCTTTGAAAAACAGGAGAGGGACTTCCTAAAATGCTTCATTCAAGCAAGCAGCTGTCATTAAAAAAACCCCTTCAACAATAATTCTAGAAATCCAAATAGTAATAGTAGTAGTAGACTTTCTGGGATCTAAATTATCTCCTGGTTGTAGCCTCAGCTACTGCAGTGGTTAAAGTCTGCAAGGAAATTTAATCTCTGTAATGCCAGCCTAACTTCCAGCTGTGCTGGTGGATAGAAGTGAGGCTATATGACAGTGTGTATCTGGATGTTGTTACAGTTTTCAGAAATAAATTGAATGCCTGTGAAGCTTCTCTGAGGTAGGTGCACAACTGTTCATCCAAAAGTAATCACCATTTCTTTGGGAAAGGTGAAATATCCTCTTAGTGGAGGCTTGAGCCAGTGCTCAGTGTTGCAAGGATAATGTGGATGATGAAAACCAAAATACACCTAAAACACCTAGAGGTGACATCAGTTTACAGAATTACAGAAATAATTATCTTGGAAAAGACCTCTGGCATCACTGGGTCCAACTTTTGGCTGATCAACACCTGGTCAACCAGAGCATGGCACTGAGTAGAATGCCCAGTCTTTTCTTGAGCACCTGGAAACTGTTTAAGTGAAAGTATACAATATATTTTTAATTCTTATTGTTAAAGCAACCAACAAGATCTAATTAAGTCCAAGTAAGTGCAAAGGACTGGACAAATTAAGCTCAAATACCTGCTGAGGAATGCTCCTGTAAGCAGCTGTGCTCAACCTGGAGGTTTTTGCAGCCTTCAAACTGAAGTTGAAATAGCAATATGGGAGTGATGTGGAAAAATTCCAAATGCCATGGATGACAGTGGAGATTTCTGTGTGTACAGCTTAGTGTCAATGTAGGTATCACCTCTGGAATAACTGGAGAGTCCTACAGGAAAAGGGATTTTGCTGTTTGTTATAAGGCCAGATTGTTTACTGTGAAATTCTCCTTTTAAGTGAATTCCTGTTGCTACAATTGCACATCTCTACTGTAGTGAGCATGGAGAAAAATTAATTAATCACCATCTGCATAAAGACACATTACAAAGCTGGAGAGACTGTTCCACTCATTCTAAACCCTTTCCTTTTCAGACTAAAATCAAAAGCAGTCTGCTTTCTTTTTGTTCCTTTTTTTTCAGGATTCTAGAGGTAGATCTGATCCTAAAGGACTAAAACATACTTCAAGGTTTATTCTGGTGTTATACTTAAATGTCTTATGTAACAGGGCTCTATGCAGAGTGTTTATTCTCTCAGCACGTGAGACCTGCATAGCAGGTTTCTTCAAATGACACTGATATTTTATCCCTTCTTGTCTGGAATGTTTCATTTTGAAGTTAATTCTGCATCTGGAGTTGCCTGTTTAGATTTTGAGAAGCTTGCTAAGTGGCTTCCTCAGCCCATTTTTGTCTTGGTCCTCAAATCTGGGCACACAATTAAGCCAGATAATGGAATATTTCCCTCCTCCATGTGCAGCCCAATGTTTGGAAATGGGACTCCTGGAACTTCACCAGCTGCAAGGAATTGAAAAATGTGCTAAGCTCTGTCTTTCTCCTAGCACTTAGGACTTAGCATTGTAGCAGATCCTGAGATGGATGGCACCTACAACAATCATTGAAGTCCAACTCCTGGCCCAGCATGGGGCATCCCAGGAGTCACACCATGTGCCTGAACTCTGTCAGCCTTGGTGACCAGTGCCCTGGGGAGCCTGTTCAGTGCCCGACCACTCTTTGGAGGAAGAACCTTTTCCTGATATCCAACCTAAACCTCCCCTGACACAACTTCAGGCCATTCCCTCAGGTCCTGTCACTGGTCCCCAGAATAGAAATCAGTGCCTGCCTCTCTCTTCCCCTCAAGGGGAAGTTGTAGACTGTGATAAGCTCTCCCCTCAGTCTTCTCCAAGCTGAGCAGACCAAGTGACCTCAGCTGCTCTTGTGTGGCTTCACCTCTGGGCCTTTCACCATCTTCATAGCCCCTGGGTCAATCTCTATGCTGTGACATCCTTTGGCTGTAATAGAAACCATCAAAGGAATATTACCTTTCAGCAGCTTGAGCTTTCTGTAACAGACACCAAACTGCTTCCCCTTTAGTCACAGCAATGTAAACCTGGATATGGGACATCAGGCAGGACATAAGAGCCAGCCCTCAGCTTCTGAGGACAAAGCTGTTGTTTGAGATGGGAGTAACTTGGTTTCTTTCTTATAATGGAGTTTTGTGCGGGTTTTAAAAAGTGAGGCAGCGATTAAATCCGAGAGACAGGCTCAGTGCACCCTGCTGAGCAGGTGATTCTGACACAGGGCTGCGAGTTGTCACTGTCCATCCCGCTGGGGTGGGAGCTGCCTGCTGTATCTCACACGTGCTACCAGCCGGTCAGCCCCGTCCTGAGGACCCATGAAAAGACGCGGTACAACATTTTGGAAGACGCAGCGAAGCCCTTACCCTCCCCAAGCTGCATTTCGGTGTGAAATGTGGCAGAACCCCGGCCCCCGGTGCCGCCCCGGCAGAGGCAGCGCCGCTCCCTCCCGCAGCCCCGCGGGACCCGCGGCCGCGCCCGGCTCCCCCCGCTGCCCGCGCCGGGCGGGGACGAACCGAGCGGGGCCAGCGCG